>JADDOH010005528.1:0-32352 GCA_016648135.1 Agrypnia vestita
AGTACGGTGGATGTCTTAGACATTCCAATTGAAGCTCCTCTAATTTGGTAGCCGTCTGTTGTGCAGTGTGTGGTCTAGCGTTATCATGAAGCAGCAGTGGCCGAGAGCGATTAACCAGCCTCGGTTGTTTAGCAGCTAGCTTTTCCATCATGGTTTGCAGTTGCTGACAATAGACATCTGCCGTAATCGTCTGGCCAGATTTAAGAAAGCTGTAGTGAACGACACCAGCACTAGTCCACCAAACGCTCACAGTAACTTTTTTGGAGTCAATTTTCGCTTGGGGCATGGTTTGGCTGGTTCGGCAGGGTTCAGCCATTGCGATGAGCGCTTCCGATTATCGTACAGGATCCACTTTTCATCACAGGTAATGATTCGATTTAAAATCCCTTCATTATTGTGCCGGTTGAGTAATGCAACGCAGCAGTCAACGCGCGTTTGTTGATTTGCTTCACTCAATTCGTGAGGTACCCACCTTTCAAGCTTTTTCACCTTACCAATTTGCTTCAAGTGGATTAAAACAGTTTTATCACTAACACCGCAGCCTGCAGCTAACTCGGATGTGGTTTGCGATGGATCCGCTTCCACAATAGCCTTCAATTCTTCATTATCAACTTTGGTCTCCGGCCGTCCACGGGGCTTGTTCTGCAGGTCGAAATTTCCAGAACGTAAACGTTGGAACCAAAAACGCACTGTGTTTTCTTTTGCGGCACCGTCGCCATACACATCATTAATCCTTCGAGCCGTTTCTGCAGCACTGGTGCCACGGTGGAACTCGTACTCGTAAATAACGCGATATTTCAAGTTTTTCATTTTGTAAACTGAGTGACGCAAAGAAAAAAACAATTGAGGAAAAAACAAATGAATTATAATTTTCAAAACACAAATACATGAGTAAATAGCTGTATAAATTTGGATTTGGAATTCCTAACCAAAGAGAAGATATTTGAGATCAAATTTGCCAGTACGGCAAAACGCCAATTTCATATGTAAGGACCTAATATCTCAACTCGGAATATGGGGAATCAAATAAAAGGCACAATGGTTTACGAGATTTCTCAATGTGTTCTCCGATGTAGAAGTATCGACCGACCCTAATGGAAACTCTTGTGCTGCCTGCACGCCAGCTGATTAAAGAGAGGGCGAGAGAGCTGGTGTTCACTTTTTTTATAGCAGCACCACTTTCTATTCCCAATACTTCACATTTGTTGGTGTAGAATGTGTTGTTACGTGTTCACCTCAGTGTTGAACGAAATGAAACACCTTTTATTAAACACGGATGTCTATTTGTCCTGTTTCTATGGTTCGCTTTCTGTGGGTCTCGCAACTGGCAAACACCACTGATTTTTTTGCGCATTCGCGTCGTAATTTAAGAATAACGTTGTTCTTCAGAGATAAATAAGAGAACTCTGATTGAAAAGTTCATATCGTTATTTAACCAAACTTGCATGAATCACATGAAAGTTTGGTTAAATAATTTTGGGTATTATTCTGCAAGAATGAAGTCAATAGCTGCCTTGGAATCGAAAAATATGACGATTCCCAAAAAATTCTGGAGTAATTAAACAGACGTCTAGGACTTTTTTGATCATCAATCATTTCGCCGTATGAACCAATGAATCTGTATGAAATTGAAGTTTTACAGTATTTTTTTATTTGAGGGATAAAAAACGCTGCACCACTCAACTCCTAAGCACAAAATCGTTTACGAAAACGTTTATATAAACTTCGTCTATTGAATAGTGGCACTTTTGCTTCTTATGCTTTTATATTGGACGCTAGAATTAATTTTGAATATTAAGAAGAATATAAACTCCATAAAAATACTCTATACGTCTCTTGTTAGAAATCATCTAGAATTTAATTTTCCGGTATGGTCCCCGCACTATACTATTCACTCTGATGATACGAACGAGTCAAATTATAATTTTTAAAATTAAATCATTTCAATTTCTTCTAATAGTAGATAGCTTTGTGTTTATTGTATCTAATAAGATTAAAGTATTGTGTCTAATAAGATTAAAGAGATTATCTGATGGAAAATGGAAAAAGCAAAATGGCAGATCTTACATTATACTCTTTAAAATTGTTAAAATTATTTCAGTAGCCTTGATCTAACGAAATAAATTTTCTATTACATCCCTTCTGGGAGCACAAGGCTAAGTTTAATATTTCACTACGATAATTTCAAAGCGAACTATATCTACAATACAGAAGCCTTCATATATTAAAAAATGAGTATTGTAATATATCAAATATTTTTTTCGATTCACACATTTTAATCGGTTTTAATAAATCTCTCAGATAATTTAATTTGTCTATAATTTATCGGAATTAATTAATCTTTGGCGTTATTGCTTTCGCTTGTTTTGAATTGTTATTAATTTGTTACATAAATGATTGAATTTACGGATGAAACGGATTGAGTTTACTACGATTCGAATTTTTAGTATTCTATTTCTCGCAATTAATCTGTTATTTTTAGCATTTTACTTATCTCCTCCTTTTAAAACATGATTTTTCAATTTTTTTTTGTCATTTTAAGCTATTAATATAATCGTTTTTCATTTGCATTCTTTATAGTACTTTTTATAAAAAATTAAATAAATATGTAATATATTTATGCATAGTGAGTATTAAATAATGTTTGAAAAAATAACGTATTATTGGAATAAAATATTTATTTAGAATATTTTTTAAAGGAAATGATTTTTCGTTCAATAATAATATACCCGAAGCAATAGCAAATCGTTGAGTGATTCATTATATTATAGTAGATTTTATTTTAGAAATTATTCCAAAATGTTTTCCCTAAAATTTCGGAATAATATCTATGTAGGTACTGAACCATGAAACACGTAAACTGAGCCGGATTTTCGATTGAATTTCTTAGTAGCAGGTTCAACATAGAAATAAATATGAACTAAGAAGATTGTTCCAAATTTTGAGCGATTTTACTGTGCTAAGAAATGGACATCGAAGAAATGCCATCTATAGACTTAGAATTATAACAAATATCCTTGGTTCGTGCTTGTTCAGCCAAAATATCATTGTAGAAAATCTATTAAATTTTATGAACTGAATTTAATCGCTCGGAGAAAATAATAATATATTTCTCCAAAATTTGCTTTAAAATGTAGTGCTTAAAATAATATTTTCTATAAATTCAGATCCTAGATTTCAACGTCTTCAAAGTCATCCTTTGAATTATATTTTCAAAGCAAAATACTCGAATCTGCGTCTCACAAAAAATAAAGATTAAAAATAAACGTGAATTATTTTAGCTAGAACCAAAATGTAAACGAACCATTGAAAGCGATTTCAATTCCGACATTAGTATACACCAAATGTATAAATAAAACAAAAAATGATGTTAATTTGAGAAGTGTGCAAAAAATTGAAACATCCTAAACGCAATTTAAAACAGTAATAAAAAAAGTACACAAGAAGGTAATTAAAATAATAATCACAATTTATATAAATTAACTTTGTAAACACCACTTTTTTATTGAAAAAATTCAACATGTTTCGAAGAGAATGGCTTCTTCCTCAGGATAACAAAAATAAAATTTAAAAATCGAAGTATAGATCAAAATATTTAAAAGTTATGTATGGAAAATGAAATATTTAGATACTTTATAATATCATAGGTAGAAAAAAAAGTACATTGTGTCAAAATAAAGATTTATTTTACTTTTTAATTTTGTTTAAAACATATTTTTCATTACTTTTAACAACTTTTAACAAATAATTATCACTACTAAACAACTGCACAGCATGTTTGCAATCTATATTATTAAATTAAAGTAAATAAGACATTCATTTTTATCATATCCAGAGACGCTTTGTTTCTTTCGTTTCGCCATTTTCTATTCATCACAGAAAGAACTCTATAAAACTAATTAATCGTATTTTAACTGCACTCAATCCGCCTTACACAAAACAAACAAGATTTTTTTACAATGACATTGACTATGTTGACATTTGACATAAAAAACGAACGTGTATGTGGCGACACCGCCACAGGGAATATCGTCAATTATCGAACCTATTCGGCAGCAATCGATAACGTCATCGACCCCGGTAACTCTCTCGTTCCGTTTTACGCAAAAATTTCTACGATCAACTTTTTTTTGTGTGTTATAAATAAAATGAATGCCAGAGAAATCAAATGATGCGAATTAAAGTATTTTCGCGTACTTTATTGTTCTCACAAAGTATAGAGTACAATTACCCGAAATAACGTACAATACTTTATAATAAAGTACGGGTGGCAACCCTATCTGGCACTGTTGCAGAAGGTATTATAATATCGCATTATTATAAGAAGTGTGCGCTACAGGCTGATAAATAATACTCACGAGTACAATGGTTAGTTTATTGATGCAAAAGTTACAACAGAGATTTGTCGTGGAGTATAATGTGAAGAGCGTCTTGCAATTACGACAATTACCAGCGGCAGTCGAATCGGGCCTCCGATTGGTTGAATCGGTAGTGCCCGCGTCGAGCTCCCATTGGTGGATTTCGCTCGATGCGAGCGGCGTGAAGGCGCAGCAAGCCTCGATCTTCCACAGTCTGTATTTGTACATTATAACAGGGGGACTGTGCAACTGAATTATACTCAAGTTAGCTTCTCATAAAAGCGTTAAATATTATGTTCACAATAAAGCAAACAAATACAAACAATAATACGCACAATTTCTGGATTACCTGATAGTGCCAAAAATATCTCTACAAACTTGTTATTTACAAGTAGATCACCAGATACAACCTGGTTTGGTACAAGTATTTCACCAAATATAATATTAGTCGATAATACACGTATTATTGTAATTAATATTCCTTATATACATTATGATTATTTCTTGGTTATGTTTAAAATTTAAACTATTCTCTGAATAAAATATTGCCACGAGATGTTAGAAACCAAAAGAAGTTACGCGCTGTCAAAATATCATGAAATTGATCACTCGATTATACTGACAACGCTATGGAACACTCGTAAAATCTCGAAAGATCGAGAAAGACATTTATTTACCAACAAATGCAGGAATCAGTCATTCGTGACGTTTTAGCCAATGCGATATTAGCAACGGAGCGCAGCGCAGTGTGACTATCGCGTATATTCCAGCGATAATAAATTGCGGATGTTCCTACCGGGCGGCGGGCGAGTTTTTCTAGGCGCGATTATTGAACAGAATTTGCTAGAAAGTGGTCAATTCAATAAAAACAGCGTTAATTAGTGCAAATTAAGAAACAGTGTGATAATAATTTTGTAAAATAGTCAGGAAACATTTAGTGACTATAAATTTAAGAATGATACTATGACTATAAATTTAAGTTTTAATAAATAAAGGTTTAAATTGTTTTAGTATTTTTCATTTGCCTGTCACTGCAACGTCCCATACAATAAAAAAAATGTGAGGTGTTATGTATATATTATACATGTTTGTAAATTGTATTTAAATTTAATATGGAAATAAATAAATCTTTTATATAAAAATAATGTTTTTACAGATACGAAATAACCGCCATTCCTCATGCTGTTCCCGCCACATCGAAAGGACGCCCTCCGCCTGCGCCACTCACCACGGATTCAGAGCAGTCTGATGATGAAACTGGTGATGACGATGATGACCAGCTGCACGCTAAGGAGGCGGCGGAACTGTCCACGGAAGCGGCCGATCTGAAGATGGGAGTGGGGAGCTTCTGCAAAGCGTTTCCGTGGCACTTTGTCATCGACAGAAAGATGGAAATCGTGCAATTAGGTGAGCGCTTTACATTTAACAATTGGGCCATTTGTATTATTATTTCTGTCATTTTTGTTCAAAAAGTCTTCATATGCTTACTAAAATATATATATCTTACATGGGATCACAGCAGTGGGAGACAAATCAAATCCTAGAAATTAATCAATATTTTATTTACTACCAAAGTCACTGAACACGAAGTTAACTGGAGCTTAATTTACATTAATTTTGCACTCGTCACTCGAGATTGTTCGAAAAATACGTAGGTGGCTACTTTTCTATTTCGCTATACTTTTGTGGATTCGCTCGTTTTTATGACATTGCCAAATTATTTCTACCGCGCGTCTTACGCATCTATTTGAACTCTTGATTTTCTTGAAGTTTCTAATTTATTTATGTGTATTCCAGACACTGCCAGTACTTTCCAACTCAATATAAAACTTCCAGAATGCTGAGAAATACTGTATTTCTGTATATCATACATTTTAATAACCAAATATTATAATATTATTAACGTTCTATTTAATAACTACGGGAGTATTTAAGAATATTTAATTCACGGAACACAAATTTAATTGAAATCACAATATGTAATTTACAATAATTGTCACTACCGAGAGACTTGTCTGTGGGACACTTAAAGTTTTTTAGAATATTGGTCCATCTCATATCCCACTTATTCACTATCAAACGCTGGTAGGTACTCTCTTAATTTATTTCGCCGGCCACTTATAATTCGCACTAGTTGTCGCTTTCGCTAGTTTCACTATGTGGTCTTGCTTCACTGTTCAAATAACTGTGTGCCGTGTAGTGGTTGTATCACCCTCTATATAATGACATTTTGCGAACGTTCGTACATGCTAAACTGACTTGTAATTCTTTTTAATGATTCTAAAATATTCCAAACCCACGTGCATACATGATTTACTTGATTTAGGATTTTGTAACAATTTATTTTTTCTTACCTTTTATGTATATGTGAAATTTTTTATCCCGGGTTGATCAAAAGCAAATTCCGAAATACTAAGATTGGAGGATTTTCTTTCAATCTCTTATCGTAATTTTTTTTTTATAAATCCATAACATTTTTTTAAAAACTTTTATAAAAATATACACAAAAAAGAGAAAAGATTGCTTTAGATATGCCGGCTCTTTTCTATCATTCTGTTTAATAAAATGTTTTTATGTGGCAGTTCCAGAATCATTTATAGTTTTTGGTAAGAAGTTTTCTAATGGAACAGTTCGAAGAATTGTGCTTTTCGGTTCCTTTGATGTCTGGGCCGAGAAATTGTAGGCTTAGTAGAAATTGTAGTCAGATATTCAATACTTTCGATACGCTTATTTACCGATCGATTTAACTTTACAGTTTTTCTTAAAATTATTTCTTCGATAAATAAATACAGATTTTACGGAGCTAGCTTATAATACTTCGAATAGATTCTCTTACTTAAATTGTAAGATGAAAATGATCAAGCAGTCTTTTTTGATGTTCTCTGTAAAACTTTGAAATATAATTAAAATATATTTTTTCGTATATTAAAAATTCATTCACTTTAATATAAGACAAATAAAGTGACTAAAACCTCACAGAAATTAATTTTTTTAATTAGTCAGAAATATTAAAAATAAGATAAAATAAAATAGGTCGCTCTTGCTTGTAAATTTTCTATACATTATTTTAACAGAAATCTACCTGTAAGATAATAAATAATAGACTATCTCTGTTTCTTTATTTCTTTATCATGTCTCATTATCACTATTGCTTAAATCAGTTTAGAATGTGAAAACCATTTAAAGATCATCTTACGATGGAATTGGTGAACGTTGCGTTGTGTAAAGTGATCACTTAAAGCCAGCTCATATAAGATGTAAGCCCTGAGCCATTGTATAAGAGACTTCCATCCACTTTTTTCATATGTAAATTAGTTTCGTCTCTATGACACTTCTATAATTTATTCTTAATTAAAAAATCATGTTTTTTTTCGAAATATTTTTTTGACAATTATTTTTGTTTTTTTTTTTAAATTTTGGTGAAATATTTAACGCAATATTGATCCTTATTGTTGTCTTTCATATAAGACCTCTTTTGATATTAATTTATAGGACCTCTTCATGGATAGATATTAGTAAATTGACACACGCGTCCATGCTTGGGTAATATAAAAATTGAAAAACTAACCCATAAATACCAAGTTTTTATTATACTTCCTTTCTCATTGAATCAGGCTTCGTGCCTACTGCACGCGTCGGGGTCATTACTCATTTGTATTGATTCCAATTTGAAAAAAATATTAAATTTTCGAAAAATCCAAACTATAATAATTATTAAATATTTTTAACGAAAATTTGTCAAATCATTTTTATCGTCGCCACGAGTCTGTCTGCAAAGTTTCAGCTCAATTGGATCACGGGAAAAGGGTTAAAAATCGATCCAAATTTTTTCCGGCACACAACAAACCGCAGACCCTACGAGTTAAAAGAAAGGGAGTAAAAATAATGACATGTAATATAGGGGGTGTTTTGTCGTTAAATTTTATCATATTTACTCCCATTATATTAACTCGTGGCGTCTGCTTGCTTGCTTGCCGGCTTGCCGTCGAAAAAACTCGGGATCGATTTTTGACCCTTTTCCCGTGATCCAATCGAGCTGAAACTTTGCAAGTAGACTCGTGGCGACGATCAAGAAAATCCATAAAATTTTCGTCAAAAATAATAATAATTATAGTATAATTTTGGATTTTTCAAATTTTTAATAGTTTTTTCAAATTGGAATCATTACAAAAGTTTGATTACTAGCAACGGCGGCCCGATAACGTTGTGGAATATTTTCTAAATTTGAATTACTCCGTCGGTATACATATTAGGTACTTCACTACGAATGACGAAAATCTAAATTGACTAACAAATGTTTTTAGAATTTAATCTTCAAAGCATAAAGTGTCTTATCAAAGCTCAAATCATCTGACATTTTAGAAATATATTAAATTACTGTAAGTTTAGTGTTATGTTATATGTTTTAATTCGTCTTTAATTGTTGTTATATTTTACAAAGAAAGGAAGTATAATAAAAACTTTGTTTTTATGGGTTACTTTTTTTATTCTATTAAATGGTCCGATACCGGTCACCGAAATTCGAACAATTTGAAAATACAATTTATACGCGTAGATCTGATTTTAAAAATGTTGAAGGTATATCTGTGTATCGCGCTAAATTTTAAACATTTTGTCGAGAATTCAGGTCGCTTGTAAGAAACTCAACACTCGAGCTCCAAAGTTTGAAACAAGTACTCACCTGTTTCTCCAAATTGTTTGAACAACAATTTTGATCAGAAAACTTTGAAGAGGTCTCCTTCGGCTCGGCGGTAATTTGACGTGAAGTGCTGTTATTTGTCTCCATAACTTTCAAAACTCTCTTTCGTGAAATCGTTTTGCTTTAAAGTTTCCAGCGACAGTTTGACGCGGAAGAATCAAATTCAGGCGTCAAATTTAGATGTCAACGATCAAACGCGACGCCTTACGCGTCTGTCAATGTTCATTTTATTCAAATTGATGTTGTCATCGTGTAATAATAAATATTATTATTATCAATGTAAATCAATAAAGGACGTGAAATAAGATATGGAAGAAAATATAAGATAAGAAAATCGATGACTTACAACAATTAAAGAAAAAATAAACCAACACTTTAGATCGATACAATTTGACAATGCATAACAAGACATATAGCAATGACATGTAGCTAACAAGACATATAGCAATGGACAATGCATAACAAGACATATAGCTAAGGAACAAGTAAGCCAAAACCAAAATAAACTAATAAAGTATAAGCCCCTCACCAAGCACATGAGCAAGTCTCATTTTTGGAGAGGCAAAGCAATAAAATAAAATGTATCTAAGTAGATTGTAATAGACAAATGTATTATGATTTAAATGTAGTTTTTGATATTAAATAAATAAAAAAATAAAATAAAAATAAAAAAAAGTCTTTGGGTCTTCATAGGATTTATCGTACGGCTGGCTTCAGTGACTTCTTTACACAATGTAACGTTCACCATTCCACCCATGATAGAATACCATGTCTAACAAAGTTGTTTGCCGGTACTGTGTTCTGAAAAATTTGGACAAACTCAACATATTCTGAAAGAACGATTAGTTCGATACACTAGCGTTTACTTTTATTCTTCGAGGTGGGTCAAGTAACAATACTAAAAAAAAAAATATTAAGATGAATTATAGAAGTCTCAGAGTCTCACAGAAACGAAGCTATTTATATGAGAAACGTTTATGAAAGGCCCATGACTTACAACTTGTACGAGCTGGCTTAGGTGATCACTCCACACAATGCAACGTTCACCAATTCCATCGTTAGAGCATCCACATATTGTCAAAGTTTTAAAAGTTGTATACGTGTTCCAATTTGGGAACCTTCCATATATTTGATAAGACTATGCTAGAGAGCTATGTAGTCCTTTCTCATAAAACAGTATACACTATAATATACGATTATAGCTCATCACGATAGCTTGAACATTTTCGACTCATAATTAAGGCAGAAATATAGTCCTTCGAGATTATTAATGTTTTTCAAATAACCCTGTATACTATGTAGAATATGCCTGAAAATCAATATTAATAATTTTTTAACTCTTTTTATAGACCAGTGCATTATGTTAAAAATATTTTTATATGTATGTACTGGAACACAATTTCTGGATTTGTCCGTTTGATATTTGCGGGATTATTAGACGTAAATAATCCAGTAATTATTTTCTCAGAGCAAACATATAAAAATATTCTTCTTTTTCCTAGACCATTGGTCCCATTTACTTGGGGTCGTCCTTCCTTATCCACTTTCTCCATTGAGCTCGGTTTGGTGCTTCTTCGAGTTGGTCTTCTTTAAGTCTTTTTCGACCGTTAAGTAGCGACCGACCACGTTTACGTTTTTTCGTATAAAAATATTGTTAAAATTAAAATTTATTTATTTTTATAGCGCCGTTTAATGATGCAGATCAACGCAAGGACGCTACTTATTCAGTTAGTTTTTAGCTCTTTGAGGACAGCGTGGTCCTTAATATTTATTCTTCTACATTGTCACGAGAGTCTGAAACGAGAGTCGGAAAAGTCTTTCGATCATTCTACAAGAATGTGGAATCGACTGGATTATCCCGGAACGTCGAGATGCGACCGATAATTATAAATACTCTGTTGTTGTTTAATATGACAAGCGCAACATAGAAGTCCTCTATAGAAAAGTGAATGCGAGTATGATCAAGCGACAAATAAACGACCAGTGAAGAAAGTACCTACCGCCTTGCGATAAGTGTTCCTTAGTAATCAGAGCGATGCAAATCAATGAATTTCTAGATAGGCGTGGAAAATTTTCGAGTGCGAATTAGGAAATTTAATTTAAATTAAGGAACGGGGCTCCGATTGAGTTCGTTTCCAGTGACTTTGTTGATTTATTAATTATTAAATCGATAAATAATTTTCAGTGTTTCATTTTCCAATACACCTTGACAATATTTACCATTTTTTTCTTGTATGTACGTAGGTACCTACCTGCTGTATTACATTATTTTCCATTTTCAAAATTATTTTACTGTATATTTTTAATGTTTTTTTTTTTCATATTATTTCCATTTTTTAAATTATTTGTATTTTTCAATATGAATTATTTTTGAATATAATTTTATGCACAGAAATTATTTATTTAAGAGTTGACATAAATTTTTTTTTGCTTGTATTAAATAAAAAGGTGTGTATTATTAATATCTCTGTATCTATATGTCTGTTTAATTAAAATATAATAAAGTGTAGAAGCTCTAGGATCCTCATCCGTCAGTAGCAGGGATTGTAAATTGTCGACTTTTTTATACTCTCCAGATTGAGAAATCCTTTTTCCAGCAATTTTGCGAATCTCGATAATCAGAGATATTTATTTAATATTCTCGAATAATTTCCAGATAAATTTTAAGAATTTTTTAAAATTTTGGTATACAAACATACTGTACAAAGCTTTACAATGTAAAACACAAGTTTGTTCCATGACCAAAATTTGACTTATACATATGTCAAGAATCGATTTTCGAAGAATGGCGGAAATTTCTAATTTGATGTCTCTTTGTTGGAACATCCGTTATAATATGATTTAATCCCAATTATAATAATTTCAATATATATTATAGATATCTCACAGAGACGAAATTTTTATGGGAAAGTAGGTGTGGAAGTCTTTGGGTGTTCATAGGGCTTACGACCTATCGTACGGCTGGCTTAAGTTATTACATTTCCACGTTCACATTTCCACCCGTGATAGAATACCATGTAATCAATTTGTTTTTTGGAAGCTGTACACATTTAAATGTTCCGTATATGTGTTGTAATAATCCTTAGCGTGACCGACATCCAAAGCTTTTTCATTCCCCTTAAATGACCCGAATGTCACTAATGAAATATCTATTTTTTATGATTGGAATTTTTTAGAAATATCCTTTTTATGTGAAATAATGAGATTCTTCCGAATTATTAGCATTACATTGTTCTGAAAAATTTGGACACACTCAAAATATTGTGTATAATATTTTCGTTTTCTGTCAGTCCGTCCGTCTGTATGTCTGTCCTTCTGTCTGTCTGCCTGTCCCCGTAACTTTGTGTAACGTCCGTAACTTCTTTAAAGTAATTTTTTTTTTCACGAAACTTCTATAATTTTTTAATTTTTTTTTACGAGACTTTTCTTTTTCGAAAGTAATTTTTTTTTTAATCAAATAAATAAATTATTATTCCTTAAGAACCGACTTGTACAAGTACCGTCATTTTTTAAGGGTTACAGCTAGTCCCAATTATAATAATTTCCTTGTCTGTCTGTCCGTCCGTCCGTCGTAACTTCGTGTAATGTCCGTAACTTATTTAAAGTCATTTTTTTATATAAATAAATAAATACTTATTCCTTAGGAACCGAGATTTTAAAGTACCGTCATTTATGACGAGTTACAGCTAGTATGTATTATTCTACAAAATAATAGTATTCGTTCAGTTGCCAGCGTCCAAAACCACTCGTGCATCACGATATATCCGTTGCTACATTCACTTTGACCTTTGATGCGAACTAGGCAGAGAAGCGTAACAGAAGAGAAGCACGATAGTATAATTGTCAATTGTGAATTATTTTTTGTTTTTCTTTTACAAATGTTGTATTTCACATTTGCCGTTTTCTCAAAAATATTTTACGAATAAGGAAAATAAAGTTTACAAATTTTATTTAGAAATTATATTAATAAATTGAGGGGTATGAAAGCAAAAGCATTTGAATACCTTGTATTATTTCGATATTTGTTTTACAAGATAATTTCCAAATAGTTTTTACGCATCTTATTACCATGTCTAGAGCTTTAGAATGAAAAAAACAATTTTAGAACACTAAAAATCGTGGTAAATTCCATGTTATTGACTTTATTGTTTGTTAGAAATATAGTTTTATGCCATTATAATGATACAACGATTTTTAAAACAAATTTATCCATTTCTTAAGCGTTGTTCTGTCGTTAGTCTATCATGAAGAAATAGTTAACTGAACTGGGCACAAAATAGCTGTCAATAAATTTAGACCATAAAATTATATTTTATATAAGGCCGATACCGTGGCCATAAGCATGATTTTTATGTGTTTTATATCATTTTAAAGTTCTACATCTCTTAAAAAAACAACCTTTAAATAAAGTGATCATATGGAATTTATTCAACTTTATTTAGGGAATCATACCATTCCCGAAATTCCAAATTCTTCAGCCTCCTCCATTTTCCATTCTCCGGTTAGGTAAGGTGAGATAACCTCCATGCAACCCTAAGTAACCCTACTGGGACCCTAAATATAACCTTTCTGATGGTATTTAGGGTTCCGAAAGTTCCAAATACTTGAACCTCCTTCATTTTGCAAAAAGGTATCGGGCTATTTATATGAGCTGTCATGTGTCACACTTATGCAAAATGGTGATAGATGTTTGCAAAAGAATGTTAATTTATAATATTTCAAATTAGATTTTATTCAAAACCGAATCTTTTCTAATTCACAGTATTAGGTTTAAGTTAGTATGAAATCATTTGAGGTGTATATCAAAGGCAACAATATCCAAAAAATGTTTTTAATGTAGTCACCGAGGATGGATATGTTATTAGAATGTACAGAATTCGAGATTTTATGGTTCTATATATGGCTCTATCGCTTCCAATTTTTATGGCTCTATCCCCTCAAAAATCATATTTCCAAATAACTATTAAAAGCAAAGTCAGCAATATCCTTGCAATGTAAAACAAAATATTCCGCTTCAAACTACATATAATGAGGGTTGATTTTAGACTGAAACATCACAGCAAAGACAGCAATTTCAAATTATATATATAGCATCACCAGCATTTTCATTATTTAGTAGCAATTTAAATGTTAAATATTTATTTATACATGTCAAAATCATATAAAAAGAAAATTAAGGTAAAAATTATTTTTAAAAGAATATTTTCAATAAAATTGTGGTTTAGTCAATGCCAACAAAATTTCCATGAGTAGTTACAGATTTTTTGTATTTATCTTAGTGGCACTTCAGTGAAATATTGCTTCCTTTGCTTTTGTACCCCTCATTAATGAAACCACACTTAACTCAGATCATAAAAAATTAAAGCAAGTAAAACATGCGATTCTGCGATATTTAAAAACAAATTCGGCGACGATATTTTTGATATGGATGATGAAGAAAAAAATTTAATTTAAAAAATTCCGATTTATTTAGGCCATAAATTTAAAAATAGCTTTCGTGGGAAGAAATTTATTGTTATCAAAAAATTAAATCTCTCAATTTTGACCTATTTTGAGGACAAAAACGAAACATTTTTATAGAGAGAATAAATAAGTCTTAAAAATATATCAATTGAATACATTAAAATCAAAAAAAAATTAAATACGCTTATTCCCCCTTATTCCGTGAATATCTTTATCTTCCTTCAAATACAATCTCTTTGTGGTAATATAAATAATTAATATATTCATTTACAAACAAAATACTAGAAAAAAAATCTTACGAAACCCGAACGTTCATTCTAGCTGTAGAAATTGATAGTATTCCCCTAAGTGTATATTTCTTTCAGGGTCCGGTTTCATGAGGCTTTTTGGGGCGGCGCTACCCCTCTGCGGGACCACCCTGTCCACGTACTTCACCCTGCAGAGGCCCAGGGGCATCACCCTGACCTTCAGGGACTTCTTGCAGAGGGCCAACACGCCCTTTGTGTTCGTCGTAAAGATTCCCAGCGAGAAGGGCCAGTGCGCTGCCAGTGTGAGTGTAAAAATGAAAGGGCAATACATATATTTATGCAGGGTTATTTGGAAAACATTAATAACCTCGCAGGACTATATTCCTGCCTTGATTATGAGTGTAAAATATTCAAGCTATTATGACCTAATATCAATATGGAGATATGCGACGTCAAAGTTTGCATTTTTTATTCAATATTTCTGACATAATTTTTGTAGAAAGTTGCACTATCATCACAGTAACTTATATCGATTACGAAAAATTCATTAATTTCAACACAGATGAAATAAAATAATAAAAACGCTGAAAAATTTCCAATTGGAATGTTTTCCAATTAAAATTCGAAGGTTTTTATTATTTTATTTGACTTGCATTAAAGGGAATAAATGTTTCATATTCGATATAAGTAAGTTACTGTAATGATAGTCCAACGTTTTACAAAAATAAGTCAGAAATATTGAAAAAAAATGCGAACTTTGATGTCGCATATCTCCATAACTATTAATATGAGGTCATGATAGCTTGAACATTTTCGACTCATAATCAAGGCAGGAATATAGTCCTGTGAGGTTTTTAATGTTTTCCAAATAACCCTGTATATCGCACCCAGGGTGCAACAAGACTATCACAAAATATGTGTTTGGAAATAATAAGTCCTTAAATTTTTTGTTCTCCTAACTCAAATAGTAGGTACTCTAAGCATTAAAAATTATATTTTTGCTTTTCAATATGACAAAACATCATTGTTTTATAATTAATAAAAATATACTTTGTTTTCACCATTTATTGAATTGATGAATTTCACCATCTATTGAAAATAACAACTTGTTTCAGGGCCAATGTCCGCTTAGTCAGGATACAATGCGTACTAACAAATTAATAATCAATAAATAATCGAAGAAAACAAAAATATTACGAAATATGTTATTATTACTGTGTATACTTCGATTTTTGATACAAATTTGTTAGTTTACATTCGACCATAAGCCCTGAAACATGTTAATATTTTCAAAATATAAGTGGTGAAAAAAAGGATACTTTAATCACTATATTAATTATGTCACCACAAAATCCTTTTGCTCTTTTTGAAAAAAGTTATTTTTGTTTTATTTTTGTATTTCTTATAACAAAACGACTACATTTTATAATATATATTCTTGCACTCAGTTTAATGAACAATGTAGTTTTTGCGAATATATCACTTTTCTGGAATATCTTCTACCTATAATATACTTTCACCTTGATAAGATCATTTTAAATTTTTGTTATAAATCATTACTTTAATTGCATATATCGTTCATGTCACTAAGTAAACTCTCAAGTTTAACAATAGTACTTTTAATATACTCAATATTGTAATAACACTCTCAATAATCTCAATATTGTATTTATACTATCAATTTTGTAATTGTATTTATATTGTTACAATATAAAAACATTCCATGCATTATTCCGAAAAGTTCTCAATCGGTATAAAAGGAATTGGAGGGGCATCAAGTAAATTAGAATACGCCGAAACGCGGGTGTTGGGCGTTTACGGGTATAAAAGGCACCGCGCACGGCTAAAGAGGATTTTTTCTGTCTTGACAGAACGAGACATCTGTAACTGAAAGAAACGAAGAATTTATTAAATTCTTGAACTAACTGACATATAAGCGATTAATAGCTCAAGTGATTTTTCTAGTACTAACTAGAAAGTTTAAAGTATAATTTTTGTGTCAGATAATTCAAAATAAATGTGCTTCTTTAAAAACCCCATCAATATTGTAACTATTATACAAAATCAAATATTTATAATTTATTTATTAACACCCTAGTGAGTATTTTCTATAAATATAGGTTACAATTTTTTTTAAATGCCAAAAACAAAACACCTGTTATAATAATAAACCAAAAAATTAATAGAAATAAAATATATTTAAGGAATGAATGAACAATCATTAAAACACTTAAAAATTATTAAATATATAAACAATGATTAGTATAAAAATAAACAGTAATAATTAAAACCTTAACAAAATAATAATAAAGTAAAATAAAGATGATTTAACCAATATACCTACCAGATAAATCACATAAAAGGATATAATAAACCAACAATTAATAGAGAGAAATAAAACGTATTTGAAAGAGAAGTAAACAATCATTTAAACACCTGAAAATAAATAAATATATATAAACAATGATTGGTATGAAAGTAAACAGTATGTTTCGATAATTTCTGTTAATTTAATTCATTAATTTTTTAGGGGCTGGAGTTGAAAGGTCAGATGGTCTACTGCCCTGAATCTGACTCCCTTCTCTTCATCGGGTCTCCCTTCCTGGATGGCTTGGAGGGTCTGACAGGGAGGGGGCTGTTCATATCTGACATCCCTCTTCATGACGCGACGAGAGACGTCATCTTGGTGGGTGAGCAGGCGAGAGCGCAGGTAACAACTCACTGCTTTTAAGGGGGCGAAAAGAGTTTTCTAATTTTGAACACATCATCTTCATGAAGGGTGTTCCAACAACAGGTAGCCAAATTGAAATTGCCACCGTTTCTCTAGCGGTGCTTTTTGGAAGTTGATACTTGACAGCTGTCATGTAGACAGTAGGCACGCCATTACATAATGGGATGCTGCATAGTTCAGTACCGATTACTTAAGGCGATAGACCACTAATTAAATTCTATTTTCACAGCGTGAGCGATTAACCAAGGTTGAAAAAGGTTCAAATATTAATGTATACGCAATTTTATTACTGGTAGATAGATACCTACATATCTCTTAAAAAACAAAATGTACCAAGAAACAGGTAGATATACAATAATATGAATGAATCAATTAATTAAATTTATCGTTGTTTTATTAACAAAGTAGAAGTTCATGATTTAAACAATTTAATTTCAACACTATGTTTTAATCCACTATATGAGTAATAATCGCAAACTTCTATGATGTACAGTGGGATGAAATTATATGTGAAACTACCGGGGTATATGAGGGATGAAAACAATATAACGACTTTTAAGAAAAAAATAAGAAAATATGTGATACTATTGATTAAAAATTTAATATACTTTATATCTTATTATTGTATTACTAAATTAAGAATAAATAAAAATTAAGCTTTAGCGCTTTCAATGGAGACACCTATCATCCTCAGAGGCATCATTAGTACTGACAAAAAAAATATACTCATATAGGTATATTCAAGTCCCTGCATCGCTAATTAAATAATTACGGTTGTAAGATTATTAAAGACTACCTCTCCCCCTATTTTTTACAATACATTATGTCGTTCTGCGTTTTTGTTTTTTATTTTATTTTCAGTTTTAATTTTGCCTCTGAAGATGACATTGTTCAATCTACAGTGTTTCTGAAACAATTAAAAAAAATTAAATACTATAACTTATATGGTTGATTAAAACTTCGTATTTAAATCAAATTGTTTGAATCAATTAAGGTAGCTTATTTATTTTGCTATTGTATTTTAATTTATTTCTTTCATCCCAAATAATTTATACGATGACTACCTTGATTACATTTAAATGGGATATTTTCAGTAAAAGGGAAACACGAATACCTTTTTTATGAAATTATTTACATACGGTATTACAGGTAATTACGGATCAGGTCGACTTACATAAATAATTATTAAAGTGTTTAATGAGTTTAGCGTGCTCAACCTACAAAAACGCTTTTGAAATATCACCTTGTAATTATGCTAAAAGGAAATGCGCAAAATTTTCCGGGAATTACTCGAGTTAACATCGTGTGGATATGTTTTGTTTGCTGATCCGACGCCCAAACAGAAGTCATACATTTGTAGATTAAAGTTTGCAAAAAACCCTTGCAAAAACCTCGACGGACGAGTCCCGGCGAGCTTAGGGAAATTAGAGTGGGTGGCGGTGGGTTCACGTAAAACAAAAAGGATAACAATATTGTTGTTGTAAAGTCAAGTTGGGAAGAGTATATTGACACTCTCGAAACACTGGTCAGTGTGATAGATGCTTTTCTACAGTATTAGTAATTGTAATTTATGACTGTGGTGATCAGATTATCTAAATAGTAGTCTGAAGAGTCGCTTGTTGGTCTAGTGGTCATGACGCTCACGTAATGATCCGATGGTATGTGGTTCAAACCCATTCCAGGATACCAGTAAGTTAGTCATATTTTCATAGCATAGGCTTTTGGCTTGGTTTGAGAGTAGTAAGAATATTTATGCGACACGTATTCCGTGCTCGCATCTTTATTTAAAAAAAAAAAAAAAAAATATATATATATATATATATATATATATATATATATATACGAAACAAATTAATCAAACACAAATACCAAATAATAAAACTGAAAAAATTCATTTCTAGAACCTAGAATCGAACCACAGACCTCTGTCTACCGCGGACAGCGCGTAAACCATTTCACAATCCCAGCCACTTAATAGGTCGTCAATATTTGATAACTCATTGAATTATTATTTTATTGTCAGTCTATCTGTCCATTACGTCTGCAACTTGCTAGAATTACGCTGGAACGACAACTTTAGATGGTTAGAATGCGACACGCAATCAGCGCGCAACACGCAATGGCTCATGTAACACGCAAGGGTCGCCCCACCAAATTACACGGTTTTATTATATTCAGTTTTAGGTTTAAGCAAATCAAATCAATTTAAAAAACACATGGTTTTGCAATTTGCATGAATTTTTAGCCTCAAAATCCTGCAATTATTATTTCCCGTGATTTTTCACTGGGACAGTAGTCATTAGTCACAGTTACAGTCATCACAATTAGACAGTAGTCACAGTCACATACTAGTTATTAAATAAGCAGCAATTATTTAACTATTTGAGACGTTCAATCACCCTGGGAGCTTAAAATTTCGAAAGGAATTAGTTGATTTTTAACGAGCAGATGATTATTATTTTTTATTGGCATTAAGGTGCATATTAAAAAATATTCTTTTTTGGATTTCTTGTTTTGTTTCAGTTTTTGTATTTTATTTAAATTTAAATATTGGGTAGCGCCGTTATTGCAAAACAAAGGAACTTTTAAAAATACAATTCTTGGTTATACACACATCGATATTTTAATAGTTAAACTGGAAACCACTTACAATAAATCAGTCACATCCCAAGTACTCCAGGGAGTACTCACTATTGAGCTAGGTCACTTTCAAAGTCATTTAACGTGAATAATGTCGGAAACATAAACCGGGGGAGTTTATTTGGTTTATTGTGTGTACAGAGGGTGTCAAAATATATATATATATATACACACAAAGTGAATCAAATTACGACAGATAACGATATGTAGGATGACGTATATCTCAAAATATATCTTATTAATGCTGGCGTTATCACGTGTCGGATAGAGCCTTCGAACTAAATGGCGATAGGTTAGGTTATTGTTCAGGGAGAGTGAGACGATTTGAAATTGGGGTTTTAATTTTTTGATTTTAAAACCATACTGAAAACGTGAGTTCAATATCTATTATATCTGAATACATTTATATTATATTTATTAATTTCACAACTATAACACAGTTTTTAAAGTATATTTGCTCCCTCTGTATATAATCTCGCACTATCGCAATTAAGACTAACAACGATATGAGGATGACATATATCTCAAAAGATGTCTTATGAATTCTAGCGTCACCATAGGACATGTAGGACCTTCAAAAAAAATGGTGGGATTAAAGTTATCGTATAGAACCTTATTATGAATTTAACAATCTGTACAATGCTCCATGTTTTGAAAATATACACTTGATTTATTTATGTAAAGTGTTTAAAAAAATTTTTTTTAATATTTTTTTTTTGATTTTTTTTAATATTGACTGTTTAAAGTACCTACCTATCTTGAAGCAGGGCAGTGCCAAGACATTATCTACTGCAGGGCGTTCGAAAAATTTGCAGTCATTTGGGGTACAAAGCAATTTTATAAACAAATTATAACAACTACATGCTCTCCTAAAACTTTCAACCTTTTAATGAGAATAAACCACCAACGTACAAAATGCTTTTCAAAAGGAAAGTGCTTTTAAATTTTTAAATGCTGTTCTACTTTTATAATAAAGAATAGATCAATATTTTAACATCTGTTAAATAATCGTGATTTTTCATCATTTTCGAATCACTTCTTGGAAAATTTTTACGTTTTTGAAAGAAAAACTTTAGGTTATCTATTCTTCATGTTCATAATGCTCGTCTTAAATAAGATAATTCGAATTAAAACAATTAAAAAAAATAATGAAAGCATGTAAAAGTGATCGAAATATTAGAGATATTTTTAAATTTAGATATCTTCTGAGAACATATTTACTAGATTTTGTCCCCAGAAGGATGATTAATTAATTTAGTAAATTGTAGAAGTCTCACAGAGACGAAACTATTTACATGAGAAACATGTATGGAAGTCACTCTTAAATATACATATCATTACCAGCTGCGAAATCTATGTATACTATTTCATGAAAAAAGGCTACAGATGTCTCTAGAAAAGTCTCTTTAAATAAACAAAAGGTTTTTTACAGACTACAGACAAAATGTGGATATTCTTACGATGGAATTGATGAACGTTGTATGGTGTAGAGTGCATCACTTAATCCAGCTCATACAGGTCTAAGCCCTGGGCCATCAAATAAAAAGACTTCCATACATGATTCTCACGTAAATAGTTTCATCTCTGATAGATTTTATCTTAATGAAATATTACATGTTACAATTTTAATTAAACCACCAGTTTGTTCTATCCGAAAAATTTCAATATTGTCCGATATTAAATGTCGTTTTTCAAAATATTTTTTTATAAATATATATTATATAGTAAAACACTTAAATTTTGTTTAATGCCTTTAAAGACACTAAAATAAAAAATAAATTAGCTTAATATTTTCTCTTAAATTGTTCATTCAAATTTCATTTAAATTGATCTTTAAAATACCATTTCACATTTCTTGTCAAGGAATTCGGTCTCGATTAACTTGACTCAGAGAACAAATCGACGTTGCGTTAAAATGAAATAAGTTAAATTAATTTTATCTTATTTTTGCTAAGGGATGCGCAAACTTTGATCGAGGTGTAGAATTCGAATTCAATTCCGGCTGTATGTTTCAGATAACGTAAAACAATTATTATATTTATTCAATAAAAACGAAAACGGAAATATTCTGAATTCACTGAACGATAAAATTGCTATACCATCATGGCCCGTGTTCACGAAAATGATTTTTATGAGATTTTCGAGAATCTCTGAGACTTCGCTCTTACGAGAATCTTCGGAGATAACTCTCGACTTTTGTAGCTTTCGCGGCTCAAAGTATCATCGCATTAAACATTTCTTCACGATTTCTGTATGATAAACGTCAAATGGTAAACCCTAATTAATTAATCTATTAGTAAGATATACAGAAAAATCTAATTCACTAAAAAATAAAAGGTTACTACTGGGATTCGAACCCAAGTTACCTCCTTTCCAGGGCCGGTGCTCTGACCACTAAGCTGTAGCAACCCTCTATGTTTCCGTGAATATATCGACCTTATATGTAGTTCTCATTTTTATTAATGGATTTTTTTTTTCTTTTTAATTTTTTTTTATTTAATTTGGTTTTAAAATTTCACAGAACTTTGTTCTGAAAAATGACAAATTCACAAATATGAACGTGTTCTTGAATGTATATGTCAAATGGTATTTTTTTTAAAATAGAGTTGCGAACACGGAGTACGTGTCGCATCAATATTCTTACTATTCTCAATCTAAGCCAAAAACTTGTGCTATGAAAAAAGGACTAACTTGCTGGTGTCGACCCACCGACCACCAGATTACTAGATGAGCGTCATGACAACTACACCAACAAGCTAAAAGAATATTGGTCAGATAAGTGAATTTAAATGTCATTAGCAGCACTTAAAATGGAATAAATTTGTGTAATTTCATGCATTCTGCTTCTCCAACATTTCAGAATGAATAATTGTCCTTGCAATGGTTTCCTGGCGAGCAACCGGTATGATGATAGATTTTGAAATAACTTTTTATAATGTAGGTACACGTCTATTATTACCGAAAATAACATTATTTCAGTAACAAACTAAGTTTTTACGCAAATAATTGCATTTCGTCTACGTGACGTCAAGCCTAAGTAAACATTGGATTGTGTCAATGGCAACAGTTCAAATACAAGGTGATGGGTACTTAGGCGTGACGTCATTCGCTCTAACTGGTGTTTCAGTTAAAATGGCGGATCGCACAATTTTATTTTATTGAAAATCTTATTGATCTCAATATACATATTATAAGTGGATCATTTTTTAGAATTCTTTCAAAATATTTTCTTCTCTAAAATCACTTATTCTTTATTACTGTCATCATTGTGGATGCAACTGTGGCTGAGCAGTTTTTCTTTAATCTACTATTTCGTATGGAACCAGATTATTTACATTTAAACTCTGGACTAATATATTTCAATGATCAAATGTTTTGAATTATTTGATTGTATGCGTGTATTAGGCGTGCTGACCTCAATGTTAGTATTAAAATTATCAATTGTTATTGTCCGGCGTTTTCCCATTAGATAATTAATTCCAACCCTGGCGCGTGTCCAGGGATGTGATGTCTCGCCATCACCTGCCGCCGCGGCTGTCACTGTCACGGTGATAGTTAATTTATTACGTCCGTCTCCGTTCTGGAATATCATTTAATATATTAACAAAATTTGTTCTCACTTTTGCTGAAATAAACGCTGGCGAAAAGGATTATTCGTCAAAAACGAGTGATTTTATCTCGCGTATAATTTTGTGCCCATTTCAACACTTCATTTAGGAAATCGTCCAGTTAGGATGTAATAAATAAACCTTTTTTTTCGTAACGGTTTAATAAAATAGCCACTGAGAATTTTGTGAGATTAATAAATTCGTTCATGTGTAATGAATACAATTTTTGGCGAGTTATGTGTTTGGGAGAGGATGCCCACCCGTCCAAAGGCATCTTCTTGTGTCGGCATGTGATCTGTAGAACGTGAGTGTTGCGTTTATATTATGTCTGTGATGAATGCAGTAAGGGCAGGAATAATCGGTTACCTGTGGTATTTATTTGTAACAATTTTCAGAAGTGTTTACGTATAGGAATATCACTTTATTTTGTTACGGCGGCCAGCGACAGAGTGGTGGTACCTATAGGCGAGGCGGCCAGAACCGGGTTAGCCACAAAGAGCCCTGAGTAGTGGATGGATAGTGGATGAACCGCGACAACTCTGGACCGCCACTTGGAGTAACTTTACGTCTACCGGTTTCGGTACTACTGTATCTTAGTCAGAACGGCGTCCGTATACTTATTTTAGCAAACATTATACTTATTTTAGCAAAAAAAAAATATTTTTGAATAGAGGCGTGGTTACATTTATGGTGGGGGGTGATTGACACACTGACACCGAAATGGGGAATATATCAAGTAACGGGCTATTCGTAAAATGAATCTGGATATTAATTATATTGGCTTTAGTGTTTAGGCATTTCTTAATTTCTAATATTTCTAATTTATCCAATCTAAGTCCTCTTTTATTTACATGAAGAATCTCGATACCGTTTTAGTTCTTAAACGTGTGGCCTGTTTCCAAAAGATGTTTCGTGAATTCAGAAAATTTATTGTTATTGAGACACCGTAAATGCTCCTTTACTCTTATATCAAAATTACTTGCTGTTTTACTTACCTATAAAATGCACTTTGAAATAAATGTTGTCTCCATCACAAATATAATGGCTGTGTTATTTGTGATATTTCGCCTATGCCTACAAGCTAGTCGTGTTATTTATATTTACAAACAAACGATATTGTCAAACACGCTCAAAGAATTATTTTATTGTATTTGCTATGTATATTGATCTCGATGTTAGTTTATAAATTGTAAATCTAAAGGTCTGACCGGCGTTTTACCGTTCGATTAATTCCGGCGATTAATTCCAACATTGCACACTCGCCTAGGGATGTGACGTGTCACTGTCATCTGCCGACCCGGCTGTCACTTTCACGGTGACAGATCATTTATTATAACCGTCTCCGTTTTGGAATATCATTTAATTTATTAAAATAATTCGTTCTCACGTTTTCTGAAACGGAAATCATTATTCGTCAAAAAAGCACATTTGTGTCTGCTAACATCTCCCTGCCTATTTCAAAACTTCATCTCAAATAACGTTCGGCATGAATAACATAATAATATTCAACGAGATTATATGTGGGGTAGAAAACCAAAGGCAGCGATACCTTAAAAAAAATGGTACGAATGTAAACATCGAGGATTACTTATTTAAAATGTACTGATTTCTTGATTGTACGTATATTTTCCTCCCAAAATAAGGTTTGCTATAAATTTATAGGCTATGTTTCCTATAAAATCTCGAATCCAGTACATTATTAATTAGAAATCTTCAATAACTGTATTGTTTTTTTAAGTATATTGCTGCCTTTGTTTTTATGCACCACATATTACATATTACATTCAAAGCTCTAGTTTTCTTATCTTGATAGTCCGTAGCATATCTCATTCTCACCAAGGACTTCAACATCCATCACTCTATCCACACAGGAAACTTTTAATGCGCCTCTATAGAGACACTCTTAAAAAACTCGATTTTGCGATTTTTTTTTATTTGTTCACTGAAAATATACCTACACACTATATAATCTGAAGATTTCTCACTTAGGCTAGGCCTGTTCTAGGGAAATCGACTTAAAGTATTTTCTGCAGTTTATATAGAAGAAAAAAGGATAAAGAAAAAATAAAAATATAAGATAGACACCATAAAAGATACAAGAGCATAAAAGCATAAATTATTATATCATTAAATAAAAAAAGATGCAATGTTGCAAAACACTATGAGTTTGGAATAAAAATTAAATTTACAATGTAAATTGATTTCAGACCAATTTGTTATATAGGCACCGTAAAAAATCTCTCTTTCTCGTGTTCTCTCATCCATTCATCACTTTTTTTTAAGAGACCTTGTGATGGAATTTGTTTTTTTTTCAGTTCATAGTTTATTGTCCATGCCTCCAAAAAACCAAAAATCTACAAGATAAAATATATATTATAATAATTCTATATATATATGCATAAACAGAATTAATAAATTTAAATTCTATCGGAAATAATATCAGAATAAACCATCAATAATATAAAAAAATAAAATGTTTATTTTAAAGATAATTTATTAAAAAATCAAATCAAAAAAATCTAATAAAAATAATTTTCTTATTTACGCTTCAACAGGCCAAGAGGTCTAAGTACGGAAGCGAATCATAAATACCCAGGCTTGAATAAATCATTAATTGTGACCTCACCGGAAATCAAACATGGATCCCTCTGTATGAGAAGCCAGTGTTATACACGCTGGGCTACGAAGGCCGTCAAATAATTAATATTATTAATGTTAATATTATTTAATCAAATTTTCTTATTTCTAACAAGAACATTCAGAACTCAAAGAAAAAATTATTCTGGTTTCACACAAAAATGTCTAAAGACAAAATTGCCTATTATTAAAAAAAATAATCATACTTATAATTTCTCGACTATTTTAATGTTGACGGAAAGTGGGGGCTTTTCCATTATCATTTCTCTAATATAAACACTTTAAGTAATATTGAAGGAGCCAAAATACTATCCTTATTTTTAAGGTTAATATTAATACGTATAAATTATAAAATTTCTATCAGTAATATTATTTTATTTTCCCTTAGGACGGCTTAAGAAGAAGAATGGACAAACTGAAGAACTCGATAGAAGAGGCCAACCACGCTGTAGACAAAGAGAGGGAGAAGAACGTCAGTCTACTTCACCTAATTTTCCCACCCGATATAGCAAAAAGACTTTGGCTTGGTAAGAAGATACTCATTACTTAAATAATGACAAATAATTTAATATCTTTGTTTTTTATGTTTATAGCGTTAACTTTGTGGGTGGACATAAATATTAATTTTAATTACTTAGAAACTTTGTATTGACCACTTGGAATAACTTTACGTCTACTGGATCGATACCACTGTATCTTCGTTAGGACGGTCGCATACTACTAGAATGCGTTCATCCTGATGGAGATACAGTGGTAGACGTAAAGTTACTCTAAGTGGTCAATACAAAGTTTTTACTCAATGAAAATTAATATCACTTAATTTCATTATTTATCTTTATCAAACTATTATATTCTTCAAACCTTAAGGCGCACAACCTCTCTAAACTATAATAGTGTCAAAATCTTACTCAACATGTGTGCAGTACATTTAATTAATTAAAAAAATTACACACTCAATTAATTGAAAAAAAAACACAATCGTAGTACACCAAAGAACAACTGCTGTGTCAATGAATCTTCCCCTAGGCAGAATCAAAGACCTGAAAAAATATTGAGGGATGTTTTTTCGGTAATTTCATATCTCTACCGGTATGGATTTTGAAATTGAATTATTTGCTTGTTTTTTTATCCGCAGATGTAAATACTACATGTGTGTAAACATGGCATTAATTAAACCTGAATATTTTCAAAATTCGGTAAATTAAAGAACGAAAAAATTACAAATAATAATGTCATAATATTAGATATTGTTTTTGTGACTTGTCATAAGAAAAATAATAATTTAGGATATGATAATAGCAGTGCTTCGGATAAAAATTTCAAAACTAAAACCCAACCAATTTTATAAATTTATATACAGCGTCCCAAAATGGGAAATGTGAAATCATATTTCGAATCAAAAATATTTCACAACACTCTGTTTATATTTTTATATATTTTCATTAAAGATAATGAAATCGCTCTATGGCGGCAATGACAGTTTGTCAGCGATAAAAAACATCAAAATATATGTCAATATATGACATGCCGTGAAACTCAAATATACAATCAAATTGACGTCACATATACAAATTTTGTAAACTTATCTATGTAGATTAATTATTTATTTTAGTTTTCAAAATACAGTATAACTTCAGATTCTGTAACTTTATTAAGCTCGTACTAAAAACAGTCCTTAGCCAAATTTGCCGCTTGCAACACACTACCCTTATTATTTGAACAAATACCCGAAATTACTGATTTATTCACATTGGTTTGCGCTACGTTACAACATTGTACACTTCTAGATTCAAGAAACAAATTTGATGCACGCAAACAATTGAAATAAGATAAGCATTGATTTTAAATTCTATATAATAATACTAACAAATAAAATCTCTAGCCGTAGCCACGAATTACTTGCAGAATTTTATTTCGTTTTTACATGAGATATGGTTTCTTTGAATGAGAAATATGTACATACAAATAATATCTCATAGAATTAAATAAAGAAGTCAAGTACCAAATAAAGATCAAACCATCACAGAAATCATTCTTTCCTTTGATCCTTTTTCTTTGAGAACTTTGAATCCCCATAGACTCTTTTATCTTCTGAAGTATCCGTTGACCTTTCCGGATATCTTTTAATTCCTTCCGTTTCTCGAAATTCCTTACTGCTTAAAATTCTGGCCATGTTTTTGCGTTCCTTGTAGGGCGAACTAGATAATAATGGCAGTCGAACCTGTAAAATCGGTATTCAAGAGTAAGTGTAATTTAGTTAATCCCAAGGTGCCGAAGACGAAAGGTGAATACTCGATTATTTTTAAAAGATCTGGTTTAGTGGACTTTATTTTATTTATTTAGTATCTTATTTATTTAGAGTAGCTTGTTGGTCTTATGGTTAGGACTCTCGCCTCGTGATCCAAAGGTCGCAGGTTCCAGGTCTCTCCAGACAAGCAAGTTAGTCCTATTTTCATAGCACAAGCGTTTAACTTAATTTGAAAATAGTAAGAATATTGATGTGACACGAATTCCGTGTTCGCATCTCTATTTAATTAAAATATATATATATATATATTTTTTTTTTTACATTTGATAGATGTCCTGGTACAGCATTAGGTACAAAAAAAAAGGAAAATATATATATGTATATATTTATTTATATAATACGTTAATGTGTTACAAAATATACTTTTATGGTAGAGAAATTAGAAATCGTCACAGATCACCTAAATAAATAGACATGGAATAACTAGTCTGGTGCCAGTACCTACTTTCGTATTGTCGAAAAAATCAGTACGAGCTTGTAAATTTTGAAACAATCATAAAGAGGTCAACGTAAATATTTTTAAAAAGAATTATTTTTAGTAAACAAGTTGCACATTATTACAAAAAGACGTCTTTACTTAAGAGACTTGGTTTGGAACACTATTAGAAAAAGTACGTCTAATGTAAAAAGTACGTTGTTTTCAAGGAAGATTTTACTACACAAGAATAAATACTTTATCTGCAGTATATGTAAATGTACCTTAGACGTACACGAGAGTGGATATTCTTCCGCCGTAACCCACTTCTCACTCCCAAAGAACTAGTTTAACACATCTCTGCATATATATTTTTTATTTATTTGTAGATTGAAATTTACAAAATTAGTTTTATTGTTTGTTTCAATGTACTTATATACATAAATTAATTAAATAATGAATATTGACTGAATACAATGGAAAACTGGTCTCTTAGGCGCATCTGTGAATTAAAGTGATACGAGATACAAAATTATCATGCAAGTGTAGAGTGCCTGGTTTTTCATGAACAATCGTTTGAAATATCCCTGACTTGAATGAGTATTGCGAATTATGTTTATCGGAAGCATTTTTTGCATATTTGTTGGCGAAATAAGTTTAGGTTTTTTTTTACTTTTCAGCCCAAGCAGATTCTTAATATAATTTACTAAACCACAACTCTCAAAGAATTTTTATCCAGTTAGTAGATCGTCTGATAAATAACCTTCGTTTGCGAAAACATTTGAAGCAATTTATAAATGATCTTTACGGCTTTAAATTCTTTATTTATTAAGAAGGTATTTTAAATAAAATCATATTTTATTAGCAAAGTAACGATTTTTTAGCAAATTTAACAATTTATTGAAAAAAGTACTGTTTATTGAAAGTAATCTGACGTCGTCTCACGTATTTTATTTAAAGGTTTTTGAGAAAAATTGTAATTAAACACATTGTCGCTTCAAACGCGAAAAACAAATATCCCACTTGGGTCTTGTAGGTTAATGAAACATGGCAACAACAAAATACAAAAATGGCGAATACAAAAATGCGTTTTCGATGCCTAATATTGTGTGAGACTTATTAAAATAATAAATTACGCAGGTGTAACAACGTATATAGATGGCCTACAACATACTCCATGAACGAGATTTAGGTTATTTCAACGCATTTTTTACACCCTTTAATATTAATTTGTATTCCATACCCTAGAGCAATCTCCTTCGTGAAGTTCACAGACCACCAAAAAATATAGACAAGAACAAGGTAAATTTTGGTACCTTACCTGGTTCCACGGCTTGTTTCAAGGCATTCAACTGATTTTTAAAAAAATGCTTCCGGCATGTAAATTAAAAACAATTATGTAAAAATCTAACTAAATACTGATGTGTTGAACACACCAGCCCTGATGATAGACCCTGCAATGGGATCCGAAACGTCGGCCCGAAAGGTCGTAACAACATGGCACAATACCCCAGAAAACACAAACCTGAAGATTCTGAGTGGCCGTGAAAACCTAAGAACATTCTTAATTAAATACTCTTAAAAAGTTTCATGTCTTAGTAAATAAGTCGTGCGCAAAAATATTTTTTTACTTAGGAGACTCGGTTTGGAATTTTTAAAAATCAAAAAAAAAAACATCTACCAGCCATACGTGTTTATTGGAAACGTGATCAGAATTGATAAAAATAATACACAAGTTTTCTCATGTATCAAAATTTTGGATTATTTAAACCTAAGTCTTCCTCTTTGACCTTTAGAAACCGTCACGTATCATAAACTGTTTTCATTTCTATTCTTCAAGTTTTACTTTTTCGAAGTTCAAAGAGTCGTTCATCTTACATCCAGCGGAAACGCTTGTCTAACATAAATATTGGTATTAGGAATAGCAAACTGGAATCATATCTTTCAATGATTTTTCATCCGGTTTCTGAAGATGTAAGCATCTAACGGAAGATGGTAGAATCATACTATGTTAATTTAGATTCAAATTCAAATTCAAATTCAAATGTTTATTCAATGTTCAATGTTACAAATGTTTACAGTGTTTACAAAATTTAATGAAGTTTTTTTCATTGTTGTTGAGTGTCTTGGCAGCAAGTAAACACTAAATTGATTTGACGCCCTGCCTGCTACACTAGTAATTTACTGTATTATAGCAGACAGTGCTCTTCCAGTAGTATAATGTTCAAGAATATTTATTATTTATATAACATTTGTGAATAAATCTTATTGCCAATTAAAATTAAGTAATAGTAATAATTAAATGTTTACAATTTAATAATGGTGTTAATTAATTATATTATAGACAAAGGAAAAAAAAATGATCTGAATAGGATATTAATAAAATAAAATAAAATAAAACAATTAAAAGTATTTAAAAAGATGACAGTAACAGTAAGGCAGTAAGTGAAAAAAATGATCTGAATAGGATATTAATAAAATAAAATAAAATAAAACAATTAAAAGTATTTAAAAAGATGACAGTAACAGTAAGACAGTAAGTGAAAAAAAATGATCTGAATAGGATATTAATAAAGTAAAATAAAATAAAACAATTAAAAGTATTTAAAAAGATGACAGTAACAGTAAGACAGTAAGTGAAAAAAAATGATCTGAATAGGATATTAATAAAATAAAATAAAATAAAACAATTAAAAGTATTTAAAAAGATGACATTAACAGTAATACAGTAAGTGAAAAAAATGATCTGAATAGGATATTAATAAAATAAAATAAAATAAAACAATTAAAAGTATTTAAAAAGATGACAGTAACAGTAAGACAGTAAGTGAAAAAAATGATCTGAATAGGATATTAATAAAATAAAACAATTAAAAGTATTTAAAAAGATGACAGTAACAGTAAGACAGTAAGTGAAAAAAATGATCTGAATAGGATATTAATAAAATAAAATAAAATAAAACAATTAAAAGTATTTAAAAAGATGACAGTAACAGTAAGACAGTAAGTGAAAAAAATGATCTGAATAGGATGTTCTTGTAGGAATAGTATATTTTAAATTTAGTTTATATGATGGCTTTTAATAGGTTTTGGGCATGCTTCCTTCCCTTTTCATGCAGCCAGAGTTTCACTTTAGAAGAAAAATACGCGAGACTATGGCTACATGTTTTAAGTTTAGTGTTAAGAGTATTGAATGTTTTTGGTGCTTGTAAGAGGTGAAATCTTTGTGAAAAAGTTTTTTTGAA
>JADDOH010005529.1:0-189403 GCA_016648135.1 Agrypnia vestita
ACCCATCCTCCGTGGTAAATTTTTTTATTTTAAACAATTTAAAATGATGATAGAATATAATTAGAATTATTTCCATTGTGAAATAACATTTTTGTATAGAAACAACCTTGACGCGAGAAAGTCATTTTGTTTTACACCTTAGATTAAATGAACATATTAAAAGTGAGGTGTACACAGAAGAAAACATGGATCTAACTCCTTTGAAAAGAAGGAAGATCCGTCATTTAGAATTCTTCTCATCACATTAGAACATGTGCGGTTCAAGGATAGACCTTCTAAATTCATAATACATAAACCATAGCGGACACAATCATCGCAATTTACAGAAACAGTGCTTGATATGTCATCGAAAGCTATGTGTGAGATGTAGATTCCTGCCAATTAATGATATATTTTGTGCACTGAACAAAATTCATAGAGCAACCAAACTAACATTTGCTGCAGAAGAGTGAATCTGTTTCAAAATCAAGTATTTCCACTCTTAAAACCGTCAATAATTGTAGAAAAATTATTACATCCAGTCAGCGAACAAACGATCAAAATAAATATCAGCGGCTGTACATATCAAACTGTAATATTTTAATGAACTTTCTTTGGAAAATATAACCAACAACAAATCAAAATAACAGAATTCTATTATTTCGTGTCAAATGTACAAGTACTATTATTATTCATCAATCACGGCTATTTAACAATAGCTTCTCTGAATTCACGAGAACCATAGAAATATTTAAAGAAAAGAATACAATAATGTTGATCCAAATTTCCAAAAAGAAAACGTGCTACACTTAAACCTGTTTACACGCACCTACTCGTGGTGGACTACAATACAAAAATGGGAGCCGCAGACCTCTGACGAAAAGAAAGCTGTCAATGTTTGACTTGCCAATTAGTATCAACACTTTTTTAGGACATTCAAATGAAAAATTCACGAGAAACCCCGTTATCGTTGGCGGCAAAGAGCAGATGCCACTCTGACGACCAAAGAAGTGTCGTCATACCTTCTTAAAACAATCGCAGTGATTGAATTAGTAATCATAACATCTTTAATAAATTGGATTAAAATCCGCTGGCCAAGTAAAAAATTGGGCCGGTATCAAAAATATTTAGGAATAATTAAATCATCATAATATTTTGTTCTATTAGGACAATTTGAAATAAAAGATGAGTGCGAAATACAGTTTAAACTATTTATAATAAAACACATACCCATCCTACCCAGCACTATTGTATGCTGAAAACTCCGCAGAAATATCAAGAATGATTGATGATAATTATATGCTCGAGACATGTCCTTCAAACTGCAAGATGTTCTATTTCACATGTTGTAACAATATGCATAGTGATGTGAGAAAAATTAATGTTTTTTTCCCAGCAATAATAAATAGTGACTGATAATGAAACAAACTCAGCCCTGTCTCAGAAGAAGAGATTAAAATTCCGCAACGACTCAACAACGATTGACAGAAATATAAAAAAAGATATGTATAGTAACGATTTCTTTCCAATCAGTAGAGCAAAAGTTACAATTGCAGCGGCGACTCATTACTTTCTTTCAGAAAATATTCTATACATGTTTTGAAAGCATGTTTCACCTTGCATACTTTTGATTTCTCTCCACTTTACCAAAATGAACGTAATACTTTTATGTCCACGTGATGCACTTGCCAAATAAATAAATAAAGTTGAAGACCTTGGTAAAGTACAACGGATTAAGAAAATGTTTTTAAACGGGGACACAGTAGTGGTGAGCAACCGGGTGAACCAAATGACAAAATCGCCGGATACAACCATTACAAGGAAAAATAAAAGGAAACTTAAAGATTATAAGGCAACACAATAGTAATAAAAGTTGGTATCCCAACCTGGGCGGGGAAAAACAAAGTGTGAAAATAAAAAAAATCAAAAGATCCTCGAAAGAAAGGATTAATTTAATATTTTCATAATAAAGCTTTCTTAACGCATTTCAAAAAGATTTTATTATGTTCATATTATAAAAATTTGCGACGGAATATACAGCTGTACTTCACAGAAGGAAGACCCGTCATTTAGAATTCCTCTCGTTACATAAAGGGGTGTGCGGCTCTAGGATAAACCTTCTTAGTCGTATGAGGACGCATAATAAATAAACCATAGCGGACACAATGTCACGTTTCAGAAAAAGTGTACAACTACAATTATTACTCATCAATCATGACTATCTAACAATAGCTTCTCTGAATTCACGAGAACCATAGAAATATTTAAAGAAAAGAATACAATAATGTCGATCCACATTTCCAAAAAGAAAACGTGCTACACTTAAACCTGTTTACACGCACTTACTGGTGATGGACTACAATACAAAAATGGGAGCCGCAGAGCTCTAACGAAAAGAAAGTTGTCAACGTTTGACTTGCCAATGAGTATCGACACTTTTTTAGGACATTCAAATGAAAAATTCACGAGAAACCTCGTTATCGTTGGCGGCAAAGAGCAGATGCCACTCTGACGACCAAAGAAGTGTCGTCATACCTTCTTAAAACAATCGCAGTGATTGAATTAGTAATCATAACATCTTTAATAAATGTTAAAATCTGCCAGCCAGATAAAAAATTAAGCCGGTATCAAAAATATTTTTGAATAATTAAATCATAATATTTTGTTCTATTAGGACAATTTGAAATAAAGGATCAATGCGAAACATACCAAAGATAGTTTAAACTATTTATAATACAACACATAACTCTCATGCACAACAATTTTGTAAGCTGAAAACTCCTCGGAAATATCAAGAATGATTGATGATAATTATATGCTCGAGACATGTCCTTCAAACTGCAAGATGTTAAGCACAAGCGACAAGCTATTGTACTTGTTGTACATAACAATCTGCACAGTGGTGGGAGAAAAAATAAGTTTTTCCCAGCACTAATAAATAGCGACTAATGAGAACGAACTCAGCCCCGTTTCGGAAGAAATTAAAATTCTGCAACGCACGACCCAACAACGCATCACCCGCAGAATCTACTTGCTTATTCAAAACACACACACCAAAGAATGACTAAAATATAAAGAAAAATATGCATAATAATGATTTCATTCTTAATCGGCCAGCAAAAACCACAATTGCAGTGGTAACTCATTACTTTCTTTCACAAAATATGTGCCAAATCGTCGTTGCATGGCACCGAGGAAGCCAAAATAAACTTGAGAGAAGTACTAAGCATGCAGACACCTATATGTAAATACTTTAGAATACCAGTTTTCAACACTTCTGTACATGTTTTGAAAGCACATTTCACCTTGCGTACTTTTGATTTCTCTCCACAGTTTCCAGAATAAAATGAACGTAATACTTTTATCTATGTGATTCATTTGTCAAAAAAAAAATGAGAAAAAGTCTAAGACCTTAAAAGTACAGCTTAGCAAGAAAATGATTTTACACACGGACACAGTAGTGGTGAGTAACCGCGTTAACCAAAAATGGCCATATTTACAACACATTCAGATTTTAAAAATCAGTGATGGAATATACTGCTGTTATATTATGCCAAAAGTACATAGATGCTTCTAGCTAATGGAATAAACATTTATTTTATAGTGGCAAAAGTACACAGATAAAAGCACATTTCACCTTGCATACTTTTGATTTCTCTCCACTTTATTAAAATGAATGTAATACTTTTATGTCCACGTGATGCACTTGCCAAATAAATAAAAAAAGTTGAAGACCTTGGTAAAGTAGAAAGGAGTAAGAAAATGTTTTTAAACGGGGACACAGTAGTGGTGAGTAACCGGGTGAACCAAATGACAAAATCGCCGGATACAACCATTACAAGGAAAAATAAAAGGAAACTTAAAGATTATAAGGCAACACAATAGTAATAAAAGTTGGTATCCCAACCTGGGCGGGGAAAAACAAAGTGTGTGAAACAAATAAAAAAAATCAAAAGATCCTCGAAAGAAAGGATTAATTTAATATTTTCATAATAAAGCTTTCTTAACGCATTTCAAAAAGATTTTATTATGTTCATATTATAAAAATTTGCGACGGATTACACAGCTGTATTTCACAGAAGGAAGACTCGTCATTTAGAATTCCTCTCGTTACATAAAGGGGTGTGCGGCTCTAGGATAAACCTTCTTAGTCGTATGAGGACGCATAAAAAATAAACCATAGCGAACACAATGTCACGTTTCAGAATAAATGTACAACTACAATTATTACTCATCAATCATGACTATCTAACAATAGCTTCTCTGAATTCACGAGAACCATAGAAATATTTAAAGAAAAGAATACAATAATGTCGATCCACATTTCCAAAAAGAAAACGTGCTACACTTAAACCTGTTTACACGCACCTACTGGTGATAGACTACAACACAAAAATGAGAGCCGCAGAGCTCTAACGAAAAGAAAGTTGTCAACGTTTGACTTGCCAATGAGTATCGACACTTTTTTAGGACATTCAAATGAAAAATTCACAAGAAATCCCATTATCTTTGGCGGCAAAGAGCAGATGCCAATCTGACGACCAAAGAAGTGTCGTCATACCTTCTTAAAACAATCGCAGTGATTGAATTAGTAATCGTAACATCTTTAATAAATGTTAAAATCCGCCGGCCAGGTAAAAAATTAAGCCGGTATCAAAAATATTTTTGAATAATTAAATCATCATAATATTTTGTTCTATTAGGACAATTTGAAATAAAAGATCAGTGCGAAACATACCAAAGATAGTTTAAACTATTTATAATACAACACATACCTCTCATGCACAACAATTTTGTATGCTGAAAACTCCTCAGAAATATCAAGAATGATTGATGATAATTATATGCTCGAGACATGTCCTTCAAACTGCAAGGTGTTAAGCACAAGCGACAAGCTATTGTACTTGTTGTACATAACAATCTGCACAGTGGTGTGAGAAAAAATAAGTTTTTCCCAGCACTAATAAATGGTGACTAATGAGAACGAACTCAGCCCCGTTTCGGAAGAAATTAAAATTCTGCAACGCACGACCCAACAACGCATCACCCGCAGAATCTACTTGCTTATTCAAATCACACACACCAAAGAATGACTGAAATATAAAGAAAAATATGCATAAGAATGATTTCTTTCTCAATCAGCCAGCAAAAATCACAATTGCAGTGGTAACTCATTACTTTCTTTCACAAAATATGTGCCAAATCGTCGTTGCATGGCACCGAGGAAGCCAAAATAAACTTGAGAGAAGTACTAAGCATGCAGACACCTATATGTAAATACTTTAGAATACCAGTTTTCAACACTTCTGTACATGTTTTGAAAGCACATTTCACCTTGCGTACTTTTGATTTCTCTCCACAGTTTCCAGAATAAAATGAACGTAACTTTTATCTATGTGATTCATTTGTCAAAAAAAATGAGAAAAAGTCAAAGACCTTAAAAGTACAGCTTAGCAAGAAAATGATTTTACACACGGACACAGTAGTGGTGAGTAACCGCATGACCATATTTACAAAACATTTATATTTTAAAAATCAGTGATGGAATACACAGCTGTTATATTATGCCAAAAGTACATAGATGCTTCTAGCTAATGGAATAAACATTTATTTTATAGTGGCAAAAGCATACAGATAAAAGCACATTTCACCTTGCATACTTTTGATTTCTCTCCACAGTTTCCAGAATAAAATGAACGTAACTTTTATCTATGTGATTCATTTGTCAAAAAAAATGAGAAAAAGTCAAAGACCCTGAGAAAGTGCAACTTAGCAAGAAAATGATTTTACACACGGACCCAATAGTGGTGAGTAACCGCGTGAGCCAAATGGCCATATTCAAAACAACACTTATATTTTAAAAATCAGTGATGGAATACATAGCTGTTATATTATGCCAAAAGTACATAGATGCTTCTAGCTAATGGAATAAACATTTATTTTATAGTGGCAAAAGTACACAGATAAAAGCACATTTCACCTTGCATACTTTTGATTTCTCTCCACTTTACCAAAATGAATGTAATACTTTTATGTCCACGTGATGCACTTGCCAAATAAATAAAAAAAGTTGAAGACCTTGGTAAAGTACAATGGAGTAATAAAATGTTTTTAAACAGGGACACAGTAGTGGTGAGTAACCGGGTGAACCAAATGACAAAATCGCCGGATACAACCATTACAAGGAAAAATAAAATGAAACTTAAAGATTATAAGGCAACACAATAGTAATAAAAGTTGGTATCCCAACCTGGGCGGGGAAAAACAAAGTGTGTGAAACAAATAAAAAAAATCAAAAGATCCTCGAAAGAAAGGATTAATTTAATATTTTCATAATAAAGCTTTCTTAACGCATTTCAAAAAGATTTTATTATGTTCATATTATAAAAATTTGCGACGGAATACACTGCTGTATTTCACAGAAGGAAGACCCGTCATTTAGATAAGATAGGCTCTAGGATAAACTTTCTTAGTCGTATGAGGACGCATAATAAATAAACCATAGCGGACACAATGTCACGTTTCAGAAAAAATGTACAACTACAATTATTACTCATCAATCATGACTATCTAAAAATAGCTTCTCTGAATTCACGAGAACCATAGAAATATTTAAAGAAAAGAATACAATAATGTTGATCCAAATTTCCAAAAAGAAAACGTGCTACACTTAAACCTGTTTACACGCACCTACTCGTGGTGGACTACAATACAAAAATAGGAGCCGCAGAGCTCTAACGAAAAGAATGTTGTCAACGTTTGACTTGCCAATGAGTATCGACACTTTTTTAGGACATTCAAATGAAAAATTCACGAGAAATCCCGTTATCTTTGGCGGCAAAGAGCAGATGCCACTCTGATGACCAAAGAAGTGTCGTCATACCTTCTTAAAACAATCGTAGTGATTGAATTAGTAGTCATAACATCTTTAATAAATGTTAAAATCCGCCGGCCAGGTAAAAAATTAAGCCAGTATCGAAAATATTTTGGAATAATTAAATCATCATAATATTTTGTTCTATTAGGACAATTTGAAATAAAGGATCAATGCGAAACATACCAAAGATAGTTTAAACTATTTATAATACAACACATAACTCTCATGCACAACAATTTTGTATGCTGAAAACTCCTCAGAAATATCAAGAATGATTGATGATAATTATATGCTCGAGACATGTCCTTCAAACTGCAAGATGTTAAACACAAGCGACAAGCTATTGTACTTGTTGTACATAACAATCTGCACAGTGGTGTGAGAAAAAATAAGTTTTTCCCAGCACTAATAAATGGTGACTAATGAGAACGAACTCAGCCCCGTTTCGGAAGAAATTAAAATTCTGCAACGCACGACCCAACAACGCATCACCCGCAGAATCTACTTGCTTATTCAAAACACACACACCAAAGAATGACTAAAATATAAAGAAAAATATGCATAAGAATGATTTCTTTCTCAATCGGCCAGCAAAAACCACAATTGCAGTGGTAACTCATTACTTTCTTTCACAAAATATGTGCCAAATCGTCGTTGCATGGCACCGAGGAAGCCAAAATAAACTTGAGAGAAGTACTAAGCATGCAGACACCTATATGTAAATACTTTAGAATACCAGTTTTCAACACTTCTGTACATGTTTTGAAAGCACATTTCACCTTGCGTACTTTTGATTTCTTTCCACAGTTTCCAGAATAAAATGAAGGTAATACTTTAATCTATGTGATTCATTTGCCAAAAAAATGAGAAAAAGTCAAAGACCCTGAGAAAGTACAACTTAGCAAGAAAATGATTTTACACACGGACCCAATAGTGGTGAGTAACCGCGTGAGCCAAATGGCCATATTTACAACAACACTTATATTTTAAAAATCAGTGATGGAATATACTGCTGTTATATTATGCCAAAAGTACATAGATGCTTCTAGCTAATGGAATAAACATTTATTTTATAGTGGCAAAAGTATACAGATGCCTGTAGGAAACAGAATACGCAGCTGTTATATCGTGTCCAAAGCGTAATGTCACAAGATGGTAGAATCATAAGAAAATATGCACTATTAAAATCTCTCAGACGGTCTAATGGATTCTGGAAACATGAATACAAGTCTAGAAAAGCAATACGAGTCTATAAAAGCAAGCCGGAGTTGACAACAGGCTATCATCATAGAGAGCGAAATCGTGTGGAGTGTGTTTCTAGCGCATATGTATTCCAGCGATAGTAAATCAATAAAGTAACTACCGACAAACGAGAAGTTTTCTAGTGCGAACCTAATCAAATCGAGTAACGTGTATCAGTATATGAGAGACAACTTATTCAGGAGGAATTTAGTGAATTAGTGTGTGAAGTATTCTAGAAACATTTAGAGTGAATTTAAGAACAGTGCACCACTTAAATTCGTATCCAGTGACTTTGCGTATTAAATAAAAGCTTAAATAGTTTTTAGTATTTCGTTTGCCTCCCACGGCCACGATCTCGTGACAATATACAGATCTGTTGGTCTTAAACAAAATTAAATTATAAAAAAATGTTGCGATGTGGACTTTTAACATTTTTAGATATTGGTGCTGCAGATATTCTAGTGCTGTTATAAATATGATAATTATTTACAGTTGGATCAATTGAACACGTAGCTGTTACACCATGCCAAAACTATGTACATATGTAACACTCGGCAGTTTGAAAACTAACGAAGGTGACACATTTTTTTTTTATGAAACGTACGCGACCGATTATCTGTTTTGCCGTAGGGTATTTATTGATATATTCAATAAAGGTAAATTTTCAGATATAGAAAAATGGTTGACTGTGGTTAATGATATACCAAGAATTATTTGCAACATCCTACACAGAATATTGTAGATTATTAACGATTAAAGTCAGAAAAACAAACACTAGTTCCTAAATGCAACCTCCTAAATAAAAAAAACATCAAAGCCTAATTTTCAATCACAGAAGAAGCGGTGAATACGTTGGCAATTAAAATTACGCATGCAAGCGTACGAGCAACGATGCTACAGCATTGTACTTCACATATGACGATTTAAAGTCTGTATTTATTATGAAAACAATAATTTTGAACATTTCGTATGATCAGTAAAAGCTAGTGGTCTAAGATTCCGGATTCAAATATCAGTCTGATATTAGGGAGGTGCAGTCTCAGATCGAAGGCCAGCCAGTTTATTTAAAAATATAATTTAGCTTAGATGCCAACCACTTTATTCAGCGAAATTATGAATATGCTGCCGGTACGTATACCATCATCTCTATTGTTGATAATATGGTATGATGGTATACGTCTCCCAACGGCATGGAAAAATATTTTATTCAACAGTAGATTTCATAGTTAAAATAATATATTAACGCGCAAAAATCAAAGAAATATAACCACCGACACAATAGAAGCAACATCGAGTACAAAGCGCATCACAAGGAGCCAGACAGACGCCATTAATGAGCCTGGGGCCGCGTCGCATATATCCGACGGAGCGCGACTGTCCCCAGGGGCTGCGTCGGATATATCCGACAGGCACAAAATATACTATTTATCGACGGCCGCGTATCGAATTTGAAAAACGTAATTTTTTCCCAATAGAGAAATCCTGTTGTGACCTGTCGTTCCATTTTCGACTCAAAAAAATGGCCGATTATAGCTTAAATCAACACTCAAAGTAGAAGTTTTTCGGTCGTCAAAATCGTATAGAAAAGTTATAGATGTCGCCCTAAACTCATGTTGTACGATCGAAAATTAAATAATGAAATAATATTCCGTCGTCGTCACGTCCTTAGAACGCGAAAGACACATGCGTGGTACATGCAAAAATCACGTGTCTGTCGCTGTGTCGATCTATTCCGTCGTCATGTGCCCAGCGCGCGAAAGACGTACACGTGTATGGTACATGCAAAAATCACGTGATTCCGTTGCTATGTCGATAGGAAGGGTTTTTTATTTCTTCAGTTCGCGCCCAGCAGTCATACTTGGAACACGGATCTACGCGCGGATAATATATACATATATTCGCGATTTTACTTGATTTTTCTTGGTTTGTGGTGCAATTTGATACAAACAGTGATTTATTAACAAAAATACATTATTTATGTTGCGTTTATTTGAGAAATGTGTGTGTTAAATGTGGATCATATGCTTCAAAATTTAAAGTGAAACAGTGGCGTAGTGTTTTACATTATTTTTTGGGTATTTGTGCTAATTAATTTTTTCGTTCTACAGGATGTTTATTTTTTCGTTTTTTTAACATTATTATTTTTTTTAAACTTTTACAAAATGGCCGAATCGGGAGATTTTTTTGTTACGGGAGATATCAATGATTTTCTCATTGCAACGGCCGAATCTGACGACGAATATGAGGAGAATATTGAGGGCGATGTTGAAGTGGATGACACCTTTTTTGGGAATGATGAATTTGAAGAAGACCTTGACGATACTGTTGGTGAAAACCATCCGTCTGCAAGTGCAGAGGCTAGGCCAGTATTCCAATGGGAGACGGATAGTTTCCTACCAAATATACATCAATTTACGAACACTTCTGGTTTTAAATCGGACATTTCAGAAGACGCGCGGGAAATAGATTTTTTTAAATTGTACCTCAATAAAGCTGTGGTCGATATTATTGTGACTGAAACAAACCGCCAATATAAGTTTTCCACAAATAATATACCACTGTCATATAGATTGAGACAATGGTTTGACACCACAAGCGACGAAATGTATGTGTTTTTGGCTCTGTGCTTGTTGATGGCCCGGAATTCTAGGAATAAAATAGCAGAGCATTGGTCGACTAACCCATTGCTGAGTTCACCGATTTTCTCGGAAACTATGCCGAGGAATCGTTTTCAAATTTTATTAAGGATGCTACATTTTTCGGATAACGAACTTCAAGTGCCGGGCGACCGACTCCATAAGATCAGGCCTATGCTGTACGCGATGAAAAAATCCTTCGCAGAAAATTTGACGCCTTACCAAAACCTCTGCGTTGATGAGAGCCTTCTGCTCTTCAAAGGTCGGTTATCGTTTCGTCAGTATATACCATCGAAGGCCAAAAAATTTGGAATTAAATTTTTTGTGCTGTGTGATTGTCTAACCGGATATGTACTTGACTTAATCATATACACCGGCAAAGATTCTGAATTCACAATTTCTGAGCACATAGGTACATCGGGCAGTGTTGTGATGTCTCTTCTTACTCCTTACCTAGATTTCGGGCACACTTTGTATGTAGACAACTGGTATTCCAGTCCGTCACTGTTCCAAAAGCTTCACGAGAGCAAGACAAATGCTTGTGGAACCGTGAGAAAAAATAGGTACGGTTATCCTAAATTTGAAGCAAAATTAAAAAGGGGTGAAACTATTTCATATCACACAGATAATCTGATGGCTCAAATGTGGAAGGATAAGAAAGACGTCAGAATGCTATCTACACTTCACACTTGTGAAATGAAGGATACTGGCAAGATCGACTACAAAACCAATTTGCCGGTGATTAAACCTGTGTGTATCATAGATTATAATAAAAATATGGGGGCGGTCGACCGTAGTGACATGATGCTGTCTTATTACCACTGTTCTCGGAAAACAGTCAAATGGTATCGCAAGGTCTTTTTCCATTTAGTCGATCTCGCACTGCTCAATGCATTTGCTGTATTTCGTGGCAAAACGAAAAGAAACATCACTTACGCCGACTTCCAGCTAAATGTCATTGAGCAGCTAATGAGTACCCATGGTGTCAAACACCCAACTCTTTCCCAAAAAAGGAAGACGCCACTGGAGAGGCTGACCGGCAGGCACTTCCTGTGCATGGTGCCGCCGACAGCTACAAAGGAGAACCCGCGGCGGAGATGTTTTGTGTGCGCGGCACGAAAGCAACGGAAGGAAACGTGTTATATGTGTTTTGAGTGCGATGTTCCGTTGTGTGCCGTGCCGTGCGACAAAATATACCACACAGAAGAAAATTTTTAGGTAGGATATCAAATAATAATAGTAGTGTATGTAGTAAATATTAATTTTCGGCAAATGTTTTAATTATTATTTTTCGGAAAATGTCGGGTTGGCAACATTATCGGAATTCAAAAAAAGAATTTTTTTTTTAATTTTTTGATAAAAAAATCATTGCATTTCGACACTTCCGATAAAATAATATGAATGTGTGTGTTTTTTTTTAAATATACGCATGTTTTCATGGTTTTTTCGTAAAAAGAAAAATCACAAAAAATTCCGAAAATTTACGGCCCTTGCCTATATGTTGCTTTGGAATTTTTAGGCCCTCAACAAGTTAAGGCCAACAACGGCCGGGAACACCCAATATTTAATACGAAATTCCCAAAAACCATTAAGGCCAATAATGACCAAAGTACCCAAATTTAGATTTTGACTTGCCAGACCTAACTTGGTAATAAGCTTCCGATACGAACGGACATGCTCGCACTGCCCCTCGTAAAGGAAATTTATTAACAAGACACTCTGAAGATGCCTGTTGTGATTCAGGCGAAACATCAGTTGACGAATGGTCCTTCTGAGGACCAGATTTTGACGCGGGTTACCCCCAAAGAAATTAATACTAACATCTCTAACACCCGTGAATACCTTTATTATAACATATATATATATATATAAAACTCGTGTTTCCCTACCCATCAAGTTTTCCCCACAACCACCCACCGGTGGTTATGGTGGTGGATAGCCCTTGGTGTCACATTGAAATATGAAACGAAAATTGCAAAAATCTAGCACTTTGTTATGGGAAGGCCGCAAATGCTTCAGATTGTTTTAAAGTAGGCGCGTCGACTGCGTCGGTGAGTCTAGAAGGTTCCGGAAAAACCTGCTCTAGAAAGTTCTGGAAGAAGAAGGTTCTAGAAAATTCCCGAAACTTCTATAAGTTTCTAAACTGAGTGGCAGAATGTATCGGTGTGTCTAGAAGGTACCTGTACATTCGATAAATTTCTTGAAAGTTCTGGAAGGAGAAGGTTCGCGAAAGTTCTATGACGATCCAAACAGTGTACTAAAAATCTACGATGGCGAAGCCGCGTGGGCACAGCTAGTTTAATATAAAATGTTGTACATATATCAGATTTATGAGTTGATACCCTAGTAGATAACAAGAGGTGGTAAGATCGTTAGGATGTGAATATCAAATATTTTTACCTGTGATTCAATGTGCGCCCCACAAATCATTATTAAATGGTTATTTAACACAAGATGCACGTTTTTAGAGCAATTTTTTTTAAATTTCTAAAATCAATATACACAAAATGCTTCGTAAGATGGTGTGGTCATTACAGAAACTAATAAAGATGAGAATTTCTCTTTCCAATTCGCAGATTGCCGATGTATTGGAGTTGTTGTTTTTAATTGCTCCAATGTGTTCCTTCAATCGTGTAGCGATATTGCGTTTGGTTTGTCCTGTGTAGAAAGCTCCACAATCGATTGTGGAGATTGTGGAACATATTGCATACTGGTGACCTCTATTGTAGAAGAAGAGAACACTCCACAACAAAGTGCATACAATTTACGCCCTAGAAAGCAGCACCTAATCAGTCCGACCTCCACCTCCGCGGGTAAAGGTCGTCCTCCTGATGACGTTGGATAAGTATCCAACGAAATGTCAAGATTCACTTCTCGGTAATACATACGGTGCATATAAAATATCCGAAATTACAGTTAAATATGTCTAACGACCGTAATAACAACCTTAACCCTTTAATAAATGAATTTTTCATCATCAATATAACTTTTGCAAAAAATAAGTCAGAAATATTGAAAAAAATAATGCAAACTTTGATATTGCATACCTCCGTAACTGTTGATGGTTGCTTGGACATTTTAGACTCATAACATAGGCAGGAATCTACCGGCCAAGTTTCTGCTGCTGGCTCTGGTACACCCTTTATATTATAAATCTATGTCACTATCTACGACCATGGCTCTATTCAGAAGAGATGTAAGAAGCACGTCTAGAAATTCGCATAAAGGACAGCGCAAAGTTGAGCATGAATGATTGTCTATTGCATTGCACACACATAATTTCATAAACATAATTGCAACTGTACACGTAAACCGTAAGAGAATAACATGGATGGAAAATTAAATAAACATAAACGAACTTTCCTTTGGGGATCGCCAGCAATTTCCTCGAAGAACTTCACTACACAAATGTCTCAATGACTGTCCACAAACTGCCCGACGTGTTACAGTAGCTTGGACTGCTGTTTGAGCGCGGTGATGTCCAATATTCTCGACGGGTTTTTATACATCGGTTTAAGGTGCTGCGGAGAGCGACGATCGTAGTGGGCGCCTCCTCTGTCGTACGCCATTTGCTGCTGGTGCTGGTCGCTAGTCACTGCAACAAAATTGAATCCCCGTTTATAACGACAAAATGTCACAGTCCACGGGCTGCATCTTACGGAATCTGCAGCCTCCTGAAAATTACACGAATTTCTACCTCGTTCAACGGTGCTGTTACTGAACAATGGTTTGAGCATGGAGAATGTTACAAAGATCAACTTTTTGATGCCCGGGGAGAAGGAAATCAAAGGTCTCATCTTCAATAATCAAAAAGCGCAAAGCTGGAGACTAATTGTGGACTCGACGTAAGGCAAATATATGTTCCCAAAGGAACTGTGTGCCACAGCGCAGAGACCTGACATAGTCTTGTACTCAGGTGCACTTCGACTGCCCCAATGAACGAGGCAGTAACTCAATATTTTAGGTATTTGAGTTAGCACCATTTTTAGGTTCAGGCCATGATTGCACCTACAGCAAAGACAGCAGTATCTCAAATGCAATATTTAACAGATAAAAATATGAATTTTACAAAACTAGTAAATCAGTTAACCATTTTTCTTCCATGTTATAACGAAGTAGGTAGGAATGTAAATTATAATAAAATATCTCAATTACTAGTAAGAACGTCTCAAATATTACATACACACACAAAAAAAATTTGAGATGATTCAAAAAAGAATTAGAAATCCGGTTCGAAACTTAAAAGTGTCCCCGTGAAAAATCAATTTATTTGAGTTACTGCCTCGTTCGTTGGAGCAGTCGACTTGAGCTGGTGTCTTGAAGCTGCCCTGGGATATAAACATCCCAAAACACCAGATATATAAGTTGAATAAATACAAGAGTATAATTGGATGAGAATAGAAATATGACAAAACTGTGCGCCGCGGAAGTGGGAGAGTGGGGACTGCCAGCCAAGTCGGTTTACAGCTTTCTCAAGGATCTGAGACTATATAGATCACAGGTGAATGGATTCTTAGAAAGAATCATAAAGACCTCTTAAGCCAGCCAACAGTAGGTCGTAAGTCCTATGGCTTCCATCCCTTCCTTGTTCCGTGTAGCGGGCTTAGATTTGGGAACTGTCTGGACTCATTCCGGTGATTTTCCGCTAATTTTTCCTTAAAAAATTCAATGGCTTGTTTCTAGTTTTCAAAAAAAGTTTTTATTTGTAGTCGTATATGAAGCTCGTAGCTGAAGCTGTTCTTTTCAAAATGAATGTCGATGTGCGGAATTTTCAATTAACTTAAATAATATAATAAAACCAAATTAATTAATTAATTAGAAAGACATACAGAAAAATCAAATCCACGAAAATCTCCTCTTGCCCCGGATAGGAGATCCGTTGTTCGAATCCCGGTAGCAGCCAAATATTTTTTTGTGGCTTTCTAATTGATTAATTAATTTGGTTTTAAATTTCACATAACTTTGTTCTGAAAAAATTGCAACTTCACAGTAAGAATGTGTTCTTGAATATAACTTAAACAATATTGCGGCCGCCGTAGCCCAGTGGGCACGACACTAGATTCTTACACAGACAGTTCCGGCGAAATCACAATTAATCTATATGATTTATTCAAGCACGGCTTATTGTGATTTATTTGACTTCAATAATTGAGTTTCCGGGCCCGTTAAAGTGTACAAAAATAAAATAAAAACACATATATATGTATATATCAGAGTTCGAAAAAATCCGATTTTTATAATAAAAATCAAATAATCGGATTTTTTGATATATATCAAAAATTGGATATATATCCATACTTTTTTCTCTTCTTTTTTGCACAAGTCGATTGATACAAACTCGAAATAATTAGGAAATTTATTTTTTTATTTTGTATATGAGTTATTATTTATTAAATAAATGAATTGCATACTGAAAAGCTTATATATGCAATTATTATATATAAGTTGCTCTTTCTAATGTAGTGTTATGGGTGTTTGTTTCTTTGTGTGAAATAAAAAACAGATTATATGAAACAAATGAAACCAAAAAATAACCATAGCACTTTTTAAAATCCAACTAGTGCCATCTAGTAACGACCGCAGATATTTAAAAAAAAACAACCTGTAGCATTTTTTTTAAATACAACTAGCGCCATCTATTAACATTTGCAGAAAGTTTTCTTGGATATATATCAAAAATAAAAACCGAGCCATAAATATCATGATATATATCCGCGGATACGCGAATAAAAATCATCAAATTAACACTCACACGAAAGTAACTGGTATTTCTGCATGTACTGCATGGTCGCCAAGGACATCTCATTCCTCGCGTCCCCACCAAACACTTGCAGCTGGGGCCGGACGTTCTCCCGCCTGGTGCCGGCTGCGCTCGGCGGCGCAATGTTGTACTTGGTGGCCAGGTGCCTCATGTGAAGGCTCAGGTCGGACGAGGGTCTATCGTAACGGGGGGGATTTGCCGTAACAGGCACGGGAGATGGGTCCAGGGATCTGGAAGGAAGTTCACAAACATTTCAGTATGGTCATGATGATTCATGTTGAACAGTACTAATATTACCAGGTCCTGTACGGTTAAAACTGTCAGCTGCAAGATTAAACTTTGCTCTGGAAACTCGCATGAAGATAGTAAAGAAAATATAAAATGCGAGTATTGAAAACATAAGATGTTTCCCTCAGGCCTAAAAACTCCAAAATCAGTGTCAGAACTTAAAAAGTGGTTAATAGAAAACGACATAAGTTATATATGAACTATGTTAATATTGAAATGATGTGAAGTGTTCTATTATGATAATGACAATGAATAATTAGTGATGTTTATATTTATATACAGGGTTATTTGTAAAACATTAATAACCTTGCAGGACTATACTCCTGCCTTGATTATGAGTCGGAAATGTTCAAGCTATCATGACCTAATATCAATAGTTATGGAGATATGTGATATCAAAGTTTGCATTTTTTTTCAATATTTCTGACTTATTTTTTGTAAAACGTTGGACTATCATTACAGTAACTAATATCAATTACGAAAAATTCATTTGTTTCAATTCAAGTTAAATAAAAAAATTATTTTTTTATTTGACTTGTATTAAAGGGAATGAATTTTTCATACTCGATATAAGTTACTGTAATGATAGTCCAACTTTTTACAAAATATAAGTCGGAAATATTGAAAAAAAAATGCAAACTTTGATATCACATATCTCCATAACTATTGATATTAGGTCACAATAGCTTGAACATTTTCGACTCATAATCAAGGGAGGAATATAGCCCTGCGAGGTTATTAATGTTTTACAAATAATCCTGTATATTTCTCTTTCTCTTTCCTTAATTTTTGCTATATATGTATATTGTTAATTTGCTATTTTCTTTATTTTATGCTCTTTTCTTAATTTGTTTAAAATTTTTAACTTTGTACTGAAAATTTATTTTATGTTGTTTTTTGTACTTAATTGTTTTCGTTTTTTATCTCTTATGTTTATAAAGTGAATAATATTTTGTAATGGTGTAACTTTCAATTGTAAAAATGAACCTACAGACAGACATCTTTTTAGACGTTTTGTGGGACTAGATATTATAAAATGTAAAGAAAATAAATAGAAAAAAAAAAAAAGAAACGGAAGACGTTAGACCCGGCATGACAAACAAAACTGATATTGGAGGATGGCAAAAGGCACACATTAACAATGAATGAAACTAAAAGAAAGAATGGTGTACCACGACAGAAGAGTGTGGTATTCTATTATCTCTGACTACACCTGTGGAGATACAGAGTGAAGGTAAACGAGAAATCCAAAAATCAGAGGGAACATTGGATTGCAATTGAGATGTCATTCTTAATTTATCACCATTTTTGATGCGCCGTAATATCACAAGATCCAAACTCACCATTATTTATCACCGCTTTCTATTAAAAATTATGCAGTACATTTTTACTTTGTAACCAATTATTTCTAACCTTTTAGTGGTGGCGAAATGTTGATTCTGGGCCATCACAATATGCCCCCTCGGTATCACGTTTCCAGTTGGCGTTCCATCCTCGTTTGTCGGACTGTGAAGCATGTTGTTAACACGGTTCTGTAAACAGACAATAATTATCAATATTAAAGTGTGGAAAGGTTTGCTGCATTCGTTTAATGGAAGTCAGAAAGTTTTGCGCGAGACGCAACAACGGTGGCACCGCTTCTTCCCTCTTAGAACACCATCCTTGTTCCCGGTCACTCGTCTTCCGAATGTTCTGGAACTATCTTTGATCCCAGGCAATGACCAGAGAGTTGTTAGTCTGACAGAGATAAGGAGCAGCGGCAGATGGTTGAGCATGCATTGATGGCTTGGCAGGGCTGTCACAAACTGTTACAATAGATAAATATAAAGAAGAATAACTATTCATAATTTGAACAGAGAAGCCATTCGTTATTTGTAATGTGGAAGATTAAAGAGTTATGGATTGACCATCGACATGTTAGAGAAATAAAATAAGATATACTTTGCAGCTCATACTATAATTTATTGATTTAGATAAGCCTACTTTCCAAAAGACATCTATATTATTGTCAAAACTCACCATTACATTGTTGTAAAATGTCCATCCTATGTTTGGCTGGGAGCACTCATCTCCTGACCTGTAACGAACAAGAATATTTCAACATTGAATCGGGAATATTGGGATCTTAAGATTGTTATCCCAACACTTAATAGACGAGAATAAAAAATAAAAATAAACGATATGTCAGTGTTTATTTCTTTCAGTTTCTACTTGAGAGGGGAGACAAAGTGGCAATGCGGTTATCCTTCAAACTATATATACGAGTCTAATGCGACAATGATAATTTTGCCATAATTTTACATCAGGACGCTGTGGGAGACAAACTTAATAAGTGCATATGAAATAATCTTTTTTCTATAAGCTCTAAATTCAGCATTAGTACTTATTTCATGTAATTTTAATCGAAACGTGAGAATTGAGGTTACATTTGCGATGGGTACTTCCGTAATCCGTTTGAAGCTCTGTCAGATCAGACCGCCTGGATAAGAAGGCACCGGAAAGGTCACTCTTCTAAAGGCATTGCAAGACATCGGGCACCGCAAATAAAGGTTTTTAATTTGAGAGATATGTGAAAATAAACAAATATCCTTATTTGAGTACGACGAACACCGACATATACCTACACCTACATCTCGTTTATTTTTTATTTTTATTCTCAACAATCTTAATATTGTTATTTTTGGAAAACGGCCGAACATGTTTTTTTAAAGGCCTTCCAGGTAAAATGTGCCACAAAAATTTTCAAGGAGTAAAATAAATGTACACATTTTTATGTTCCACAAAAAAAAACATTGTCCAAATGGTGACGGAATAAATTTGTCAATTTTTCTACATCTTAAAACCAATGCCAATCATTTATTTTTAACTGTTTTGGGTGGAAACTATCTCTTCTGCTCTTCTCACACATTAGCAGACACTGAAGGAACATAAAAAATTCCTACCACTGTTCTAATAAAGAAAACAGAGATAGGTGAGATGCTCTAGTGATCCCGTCGCATTTCTATATTTTACAGAACAGAACCTTATTAATTCAGAATTAAAAGAACCCAAAAAAAAAACATTTCCAATTATGTGGAACCCTGCTAATTTGATATTCAAGTTATAAAAAAAAAATTGCGATGTGATTGCAAAATTCTCCAAATATCGTAAACTCATGAACAGTCATTAATTTTGTGTTGCATATTTCAAGAAATCATTTCGAAAATACAGTAATACAAAGATTTTCGTTGCTAAGGTACCCGATATTGACATATTTGTTGTTCTCACTTGCGAAAAAAATTGTTTTTTTTTCTTCAATTTTGTCAAATTTAAAAAAATTAATAATTATGCGAACTAAAATGTATTGATGTACGGCGCAAGAGGCTAAAAATTATTTGGAATTACAAATTATCGGGTGTAATATAGGTACTATGAAATTAACATTTTGGGAGTTTGGTGTGAAAACTTTCAAATTATGGTGAATTTCGAATTTTCGGGATTCGAATCGACAGCGTTTTACAATTGAATTTTTGAATTGAACATGTAAGATGACTTACTCGTTGAAACACTCCTCATTATATTCTGGTATTGGAGAATTTTCATTAATTTGTACTCTTGCAAGGGATTTTCTATTCATCTTCGGAGTACCTGAATTCATTTGCGCTCCATCAGACGCCAACACCTTTCCTCCATTGTCATCCGTTGTTTTTGTAGGAGTTTTGGAAACGAGTACCAAACCTTCCGAACTACACGGCTTATTGTATGGCGTTATTCCATCCAAGAAATTAACACCGCATTCAACTTGTTCTTTGCTTCCCGTAACCGCGTCACCCAAAATATTTTGTGTCGTCTGCACGCATTCATCTTTCCGCCTATCCAAATTGATATTAGTCTGCGGGTTGAACGTAACGCTTCTCTTGTTGATGTAATTTGAACTCATAACCAACTCGAAACTGGTCATGACCCCGATGGAAATGTGTTCTATGCAGTTCACGTTGACTGCATCATCCGCAGTCGCAGGTTCAATCACGCCGTTTTTAGAGATTTTTGTTTGTTCCATGTCTTGCAATTTGCGAGTGTCGAGATTTGACTCTTTGACCGTCAACAACATATCGACGCGTTGCTGAAGCATTTGCAACTGCTTATTTTGCAATTTTATTATTTCATATAAATCAGAAACTGTCGGTTCGTCATTCTTATTACGAGCGACGATGTCTTGCTTAACTTCATTATTACATTCAATGGATATAGCATTTTCTTTTCCTGTATATTTGTTTTGTCTCGCTTCTATCGCTTTTCTTTTCATTTCCAGAGCATCACCGATCGTTTCTGGTTTTTTACAAATATTTTCTTCGTAATGTTGGCAATCATTTTGCACACAACCTCGTGGCATCCGACCACAGCAGACTGGTCTCATATTGGGAGCATTACTACTAGGACAACAATTAAATCCATTACACGCAGGTTGCGCATTACGCCCGCACGTTTGATCGTTAGGCATTCTATATACTAAATTTTCATTGTAAGGAACTCTGCCATTGCTGTTACAATTGTAATTTTGTGGTACAATTTGGCCGAATGTGTCACGTGAACTCACATTTTCTCCTCCAATTTGTGCTTGTGAACTGAGAGTATTAGTTCTAAATTGTGGGTGCGAATCAAAATTTGCATTTTCTTTTCCAATTTGTCCTTGTGAACTAAGAGTATTATTAGCTCTTAATTGTGGGTGCAAACCGAAATTTGCATTTTCTTTTCCAATCTGTCCTTGTGAACCAAGAATATTAGCTCTAAATTGCGGTTGCAAACCAAAATTTGCATTTTCTAATCCCATATGATTTGTTTTCAAATTTTCTTGTCCGTTACAAAATTGTGATTGTGGGTCTGGGAAGTTTTTCTGATTCATAAAGTTATTTTTAGCACTGGCAACATCGTCTCTCGGTCTTACCGGCACCTTCTTATCCTGATAGAGTCCAGCAGAGTTTGGTAGAGTAAAGAATCCCAAGCCAGGATTGGCATCCGTTTTCTCAATGGAAAATTCTTTCTTTGATTGGGCAGCTGATGTTACCATCCCTAGAAGAGAAAAAAAATGTGGGTTTGGCTTCACATAGCGCACTCAACCGCATTATGTAGAAACAGTGTTTAAACGGTTTTTGCATATTGCCTTAGACTACATAAGTGAAGTGGTTTCACATTTTGGGAATCCAGCAACTAAAAGAAAACTTATAAAGAAACAGACTAAAATCACTTGATAAAAAAGTAACCCATAAAAACCAAGTTTTTATTGTACTCCCTTTCTTTGTAAAATATAACAACAATTAAAGACGAATTAAAACATATAACATAACACTAAACTTAGAGTAATTTAATATATTTCTAAAATGTCAGATGTTTTGAGCTTTGATAAGACACTTCACGCTTTGAAGATTAAATTCTAAAAACATTTGTCAGTCAATTTAGATTTTCGACATTCGTAGTGAAGTACCTATTATGTATACCGACGGAGTAATTCAAATTTAGAAAATATTCCACGACATTATCGGGCCGCCGTAATCTAACTTTTCTAATGATTCTAATTTGAAAAAACCAATAAAATTTCTAAAAATCCGAAATTATACTATAATTATTAATTTTTTTTAACGAAAATTTGATAAATCTTCTTGATCGTCGCCACGAGTCTACTTGCCAAGTTTCAGCTCAATTGGATCACGGGAAAAGGGTCAAAAATCGATCCAAAATTTTTGTTGACGGCCACCCGGCAAAGAGCAGATGCCACGAGTTAATATAAAGGGAGTAAAAATATAATAATATTCTTTGGTTTAATTATCGAGGAAAGTACCCTGTGGCTGGTCGAGTGAAAATATCCAGAAATAAAAAACACCATAAAATAACTTTTCTAGATACATAACATAAGAAAATAATAAATTGTTTTATTTAACTATATTGTCTTAACTTCAACATCACAAATACTTATTAATAACCAAAACGTTTTTAGTTACACAATTGTTACAGAATAATAATTACCTACCCACATATAAATATTTATCTACCTACAATACAGCAGCATTATTATGTGTATTTGTATTTTTTTATACATATGTTTTTTTTTACAAATTTCCAATAATAGTAATGTGTTTGCTATTTAAAAAAAAACTAACACTTTTCTCCAATGCAAAGTATAAATTTCACTACACAAAAAAAATAGGTTTTATATATAAGTTAAGATACGCGTCTTGGTATAATGTTGCATATTTACTATGCAGGTAGGTATAATTTATTTATAAAAATATTATGTCAAAAAATAGCTTTAATTCGAACTCTGATAATTTGAAATTTTTAAAACCTACAAGTCCTAAAATGTTAATTTCACAGTGGATTAACCCAGGAAAATAGAAAACCTCGGTAATTCGTAATTCAAAATAATTTTTAGCCCCTTGCGCCAAAATACACGATAAAATATTTAGATTTTTTTACATATGTGAAAACAACAAAATACACAATAAAATATTTAGATTTTTTTAAATATGTGAAAACAACAAAATACACGATAAAATATTTAGATTTTTTTTACATATGTGAAGTCAACAAAATACACGATAAAATATTTAGATATTTTACATATGTGTAAACAACAAAATGTCAATATTGGTTACTTATATTATTAGCATAATAAATATTGTGTTTTTGAAATGCTTTCTTGAAATGTGAAAAAAAAAAATTGTTCGCTTAATTTTTTAAATAAATAACTTCAACATGTGAAAGATACTGATGTAGGTAAGTATATCTCGAATTAGGCTGAATTACGACAGGTGTGACAATTATGTTCCTTGAAGCATCAGGCATTTTTTGACATAGAATGTTTGCTCGGAAACTTTCTGGATGAAATGTGTCACAAATAAAAAGTGTGTAAAATTTGAAATGTTATAATTTCATAGGAGGGGGTAATATTGTAGAAGAACATAACAGGACCAGCCTTGTAAGGTAGACATTATATAAGAAAAAATATGAACAAAACTTTCGGCCTGCAACCTGCTGAACTAATTCATTAATCTCTCCGACCTACCGAGGATCCTGCATTGCTGTGATGTTGAACGGATCAGCTTTCATGATTCTACATTGGATATAAGCTGAATCTGATGAAAAATACGCAATAAATAAAATAAACAAAAGAACACTATCTGAATATGAAATGAACAAAGCAAAACACAATGAAAATATTCTTAGGTTTTCATGACCGTTCAGAATCTTCTGGTTTGTGTTTTCTGGGGTAATATGCAATGTTACAGGGTCCATCATCGGGGCTGATGTGTTGTCACATATTGCCATATTACCCCGGAAAACACAAAGCGGAAGATACACAACGATCTGAATACGAGGCGAGATGAACCAGAAAACTAATTCTATGCAGCAGCGGTACGATTCACGTTTATAGTGAGCTCATTATTCACTCGCCTCTTAGTTTAAAAAGACCAGTTACAAAAGGGACAAAGAATGTAAATCTTTATACATAAAGTGCAAATATACTCTGTATAAAAAGTAAACCAAAAGTTAAATAGTTCCGACCGATGTTTTGAGAATTAATCAAAGATATGATTTTTAAAATTAATTTTAAGCTTACATACTTATTTTATAAAATGTATACTATATCACAATAAGATTATCTATCGTGGTCATTTACCCACCTACTGATAATCGGCATGTTAAATAAAGTATTGTTACCATCAAACAATAGGAGCATTTCTTCCAGATTATTCTACTGTAGGTAAATTTATGTCATAGTCAAAGTTTCATATCACCTACCACTGAAAATATCCAGAAGTTGGATACGAAAAAACCTGAAGTTAGCTATGAAAATATCCAGAAGTTTTAGCTATTAAAATAACCAACTCATGGCAGAAAAAATGAGTTATCTAATATTTTTGCTACTATAGCAAGTAAAATTTATATTAGCTGTATACATATATTTAATAATGAGCACACTCAGGGCCGGTTGTTTCAAGTTGGATTAAAGCGTTCTTTTAAAGCATAGATTTTTACGTTCTCCACCAATCAGACGATCCGTTTTCGTAAAAATCTATGCTTTAATCGACCGCTTACTTTGGTCGAATTTGAAACAACCGGGCCTTAGTGGAGTTAATATGAAAATAAATGCAACAATATCTCAGATACATAGAATATGTTTTCCTGGTTGCCCCTGCCTCACCTTGCATACAGATCACTGTATTTTATTTCCACTCGCAAATCTCATAAAATTTACTTCGTTGAGCTCTTTTTTAATGCATCTTCCTGACGCTTATTATTAGCCAGGAAGCTTAAGAAGAAATGCCTTCAACGCTAAGTCTCTGAAATAAATATTTAAAAATCAAGACACATAAATTATAAGTTAGTTACCTGGAGAAAGACTAAACAGTTTTTCAGACTGTGTTGGTTTGTACACACTTTGCATCGGCATCTTTGATGGTGGAAAGCAGTAAGGAGCGTCATTGTCGTATATCTTACTTCGAGCCGACGTTGTTCCCCTCGCAACTTCAGAAGAATCCAAAATACTCAATTCCAAATCCACGCTGGGTTTCGGCAAAGAAAAACGCTGCTCGACTGATTTTGCCTGAATAGATTCACTGTTTAAACTACTCGGCGGCAGATAGGCGTTGTCGTTAAAAAATGGTCTACCACTCTTGCTCGCACTTTCAAAAAAACCAGGTCCGATAGATTCACCGCGTCCGAAACTTCGTTTTTCCAGATTTTGCAAGTCTGTCAAAGGCCTTGGCAGCTGATGGTCCGACGCTGATGAAGCCATCTTCGACGAAGTATTAAAACGAACCTGCTTTCTGCGTTGGTTATTGGTGCAAGATCCGTTTTCTACCATATTTTAAATGCCTTTCCGAAACACCAACCATCGGAGCGAGAATCTTCGACAGAAATGCGATGAATGAAAAGAATCGATATAATATATAAGTTAAGAGTGATTGTTACAATACAAAGGAATACAATACAACAATAATATTATGTATTATTCTCAAGCGGCAAAACTAAACTCGAGTTTCGGGTATGTCTAGGAACTCTGACATTTCCCATCATTGAAAAGAGAAAAAACTTTCCCACCCAACGGTTTTTAAATTTAAAATAATTCGAACTGTCAATAATTATCATAGAGTTTGGAAAAAAATACTGTATCATAGACAATTATAGAGTTGTGGTCTGGAGAATGTTAACGGGTGATTCCGTCGTTTTATGCAAAATATATTTCTGTGCGATTTTGTTAGAGAAAAGGTTATATTCGAATTACTCGAGATTATTGATGCAACGAATACGAATACGAATATTTGTATTCGCCGAATATCATCACGAATACTAAAAACAAACTATTTATAACTGAACGCAATGCAAATTACGGTTTGGCTGTGCACCGTGTACCCGAACATACCTAAGCACTCTATTATCGGGATTCCCCTAACATTGAATGAATGGATTTGTTGAGTTCTCAAGTTGTCAATTGTTACTTGTTTCACAGCATAACATGAATTCTTTCATCTAGTTTCGTTGGGTTATTAATAAGGTTAGGTGCACATTTCATGTAGTTTTTGTTTTGTAATAACTATTTTATTTTGTTTTGTTCGGGGACTGGCTCTAAAATATCTAAAACAACCCAATATCTCACCTTCTGCTGATCCATTGCTTTTCTGTCTTTAAGATATATATTTCCGTAAGCTGAAAAAACTTACCAAGAAGTATTTTTCATTAAAGCCGTCTACTGTCGCCTCAGAAAGATTATTTTCGACCGCTGGGAATGTACAAATGAATGAAAGAAATCGCTTAACGCCTGAGACGTTACAAATGAACAAAAATTTGCCGGTGGTAAATTTTAATTATTAAATCTCTTAGTAAAAGAACAATGGTGTGTTATTTATTGCCTTGTTGAATTATTCGTATTCGTATTCGCCGAATAGTAGGTTTGATATTCGTATTCGTGAAAGTAGTATTCGTTGCATCACTAGTCCAGATATTCTATGTCAGTACCAAATAGGATTTTCAGATACCTAGAGGTTTAAACTGAAATACAATTAAGAAGTATATAGATAGTGAAATAATAAATCTGTAACTTAAAATCATTTTTATTCATAACAAACTTAAAAATGCAAACTTTGGTAAAAAGAAACAAAAGTTATTTTAAAAGACACAATTTACAAAGGCTTATTATCTAATCTCTTGAAACATGTTATAAGGATTAAGGAATTATATTGAACTAAAATATTTTATTTTTTGACTTTGCCAGCAAAGTCACTGAAGATAAACTGCATAGTTTGTCATTTTTTCTTTGCCCATGAGACAAAGGGAACATACTTTATCTTGAGTTATTATTGTTTTTAATTCATTTTTTATCCTCTTCAGCTGAGAAAAAGATCTTTCTCCGGAGAAATTTGCAAACATCATACTGAGAAACAAACCCAAAACTAGGCACAATAGCGCTTAGTTCTTCGAAAAGACGCGCTAAAAAAATTGGATGAAAAGTATGGGACATCCCGGACGTTCGGCATTTGGACAAATGATGCTGCAGTATATTTAAGTATATATGATAATTGATCACTCGAATCATTTATTTGGGGGGCCCCCCATGAAAATGAGGCCCCCAAAAGCTATAGCTTATCTAGTTTTTACGTAAATCCTCTTCTGTATAATACTAATGTCTCGTGTATCGATTACAAATCATTCGATCATGAAAATCATTCGATTACGGAAATGTCTCGTAATCACGTACCTTTAGGTGCGATTTCAAAAGTTCGTTTTAGCTACATCAATTTCCCAAAAAATAAAATCGGACGGGCAGGTGGGAGTCAGTTATTGAATATAGCACACGATTATTAATTAGTAACCGTTGCGGCGAACTCGAGTATTAAATTAGTAGTTGTTGAATTAGTATTCGTTGCTCGTTATCGTTACTCGAATATTAAATTAGTATTCGTTGATGACATATCTCGAGTTATTCGAATGATTTCAATAATCGATTTATGATAACTCGAAATCGCGAATCACTATTTATGATAGACTCATCACTCATCTTTACTGTCAAACAATGTCAACTTTATCTCTCTATTCTGTGGTCAACTTGTACAACTCGTTAGCTATCTCTTTCTATTTTCTATGCTCGTTTTAGCTGTCACTGCTCACTGCTGTCAGTTGAGTCAGTTCCAGTGTGGTTCCAGTCAGTTCGGTATCCTCCACTCTTGTCTATGAGTTCGGTCGGTTCGGAACAGTTCGGAAGTCGTGGAAAGCGGTTGTGATTCAATTTTAAAAAATGAGTTTGGTGACTTGCATCGCGCCCGTGAACATCGCGGTGATAAAGTATTGGGGCAAGAGGGACGAATCTCTTATTATTCCTCTGAACGATTCGCTAAGTGCCACTCTGTCCACTGACATAATGCACGCCAAGACAAGTATCTCAGCCAGCGCCACGTTAAAGGAAAACAAGTTGTGGCTGAACGGAAAGGAAGAATCGTTTGAGAATTCTAGATTGCTCAATTGTCTGAAGGAGATAAAGAGGCGCGCCGCCGAGCAGTCGAGCGTGAACTCTGAACTGCTAACGTGGAATTTGCATATTTGTTCCGAAAATAACTTTCCCACGGCGGCCGGGCTCGCGTCCTCCGCGGCCGGGTACGCCTGCCTGGTCGCCACACTGGCCAAGCTTTTCAACATTGAAGGAGAAATAAGCAGCATAGCCAGATTAGGCTCTGGAAGCGCCTGCCGAAGCGTTTATGGAGGCTTCGTCCAATGGCACGCAGGCATAAAACAAGACGGCGCAGACTCTGTGGCCACGCAGGTCGTCCCCGCCGACCACTGGCCCTCCATGAGAATCCTCATCCTTGTGGTCAGCGATAAGAAAAAAAAAACCAGCTCTACAAATGGCATGAGAAACAGCGTCGCTACTTCGGAACTTCTAAAACTCCGCGTTGAAAAGTGCGTTCCAGAACGCACAGCCGCTATCAAGGAAGCCATTGTGAATAGAGATTTCGACAAATTCGCCGAGATCACGATGAAAGACAGCAATCAGTTTCATTCTATCTGCTTGGACACGTTTCCTCCGTGCGTGTACATGAACGACGTTTCATATGCAATCGTAGATATGGTTCACAGGTATAATGAAGCGTGTGGAAGTAATAAGATTGCTTATACATTTGATGCGGGTCCCAACGCCTGTCTTTACATGCTGGAAGATCAGGTCCCACTGGCTTTAACTTTAATAAACAAAGTGTTCCCCACTGATTTTAAAGGTGTTGAATTTGTAAAAGGAATACAAGTCGACCCAAAACCGTTGCCGGAGCAAATTAGGAAATCATTAACCCTAGAAAAGCAAGAAATTAATTTATTGCAATATTTGATACATACAAAAGTAGGCGAAGGGCCGCAACAATTGAAGGATGTAAACAGTCATCTCTTGGATGAAGCTGGCAATCCTAAATTTACATGACATAGAAATTAATTATTTCATAATAGTAGTAGTTTTATTATTTATTTTTGTGTTCAGGGTATTAGCGAGTTTTAAACATTTTGGGGTCCAAGTATGAATTAAGAATTAAAGGTTTTATAAGAATTTAAATGGGTTTAAATAATTATAAATCTTAGTGCGTAGCGAAAGAAGAAGCGACTGAAGAAATCTCACCTGTGTTATTATTGTAATCTCGGATGAGACACGACATATTTCAATCATCATAAAAATCATATTTTCTTTTCATAAAAAATATTTATTTGTATTCAATGAAATGTCTTCCATTTGATTAAGAGATATCAATTATTTTTTATTACAAGACACAATACGTATACATATTGTTATACACGGTGGTATTCATATATGGCCATCATTAATTTGTTTATATCTTCTGTAATAGGTGTATTAGTGTGATGTTGTGTTTGTGGCTAGCATTGGAGAGTTACAAACTTATCTGTTTTCTCGTTTTCTGGCACTGAAATTAAACCGAAAGTGTACCACTAGTTTTCCATATACCTAGGTTCACCACCGCATTTATCAAAAGCACATGGCATTACCATTGCATTCAGCCAACTGTCAGTGATGTGATAAGATTTCTTCGAGTTAATCATTCCGATTATAGGCAGCCACATTCCGTCATTGCTCATAGAGTAATATGTTTTGTTGACAGATTAATTAGGTTTTGTCTTGCCGTGTTTTTCAACCTTTCTGGCAGACATTTTAGATCCCATTTCAGAGTCCATAAGCGAATCATCAGCCAGAAAGGTCGTAAAAACACAGCATATTACCCCAGAAAACACGATCCAAAAGATTAATTCCAATATGGAGGTGCCAGTGTGCTCAGTCAAATCAATTAAAATTTGAGGACTAAGCTAATTCATCACCTTCTAAGCAACATTCTACTAGATTTCAATTCTGGTAGCAACTGTCATGTCGGACCGCATTTATAGTATTTTGTTTCTATTAGCTTTACAGCCAGGTACTCCACATATATTATGTATCCCGATACATCAGCCACTATCAATACCAGCTCGTATTTGGGAATATTGTATTCAAGTCTTACTTAGTAATAAAGCTTTACATTTGACATGTTTGATCAGTGTATTCTTCCAAACCTAGCAATTCATTGGTGAAACATGGACTCTGGACTTTTGATATGAAAAATAAAAATCATATGCATATCTAGTTCATACCAAATGTAGAGAAAACCTTTGATTTTTTTTTTTGAAATGATTTCAATAATCAATATTAAATTTTCCAAATGTAATATGTATGTATTTATTTTTTCTTATGTACAAAGTTGTCAGAAAAGTTTAGTTTTCAGTTTTAGTATTTAGAGGCCAGTATTTTTAGAAATATTTGTCAAGTATGTGCGCGGTTAAAAGCTTCCAAAGCCATAAAATTTACATATTAGTAAATTGTCATTTTTTTAGACGAGGGTTCGAATCTTAAACTGAACTTGTTCAGTGAAATATTTTGTCAATGTTCAAATTGATTGGGAGTTATGCATTTAAAAATCTCCAATTAATCTCACTAAATGCCAAAAAAGTGGGAATGATCTAACATTTTTGTACTTAAGACTATATATTCTAAACATTAGAAATAATATTATGCTAGAATCTCAAATGTTGATGATTTTGGTCACAAAAAGTGACATTCAACGCGTGAAAGGGGATTTTTGATTGAGGTTTTCAGGGTATCGGAACAATAATTGTTGTATTGTTAAGTTGAATATTTGTTTATTGTTACATATATGTATGTATATACAATATTATTTTATATAATAAAAACATCTTTAATGATCACATTTGAAGTTTTTTTATAATATAGAGCAAATACCTTTGGATTAATAAAATTTCATAATAAATACTCAATTTTAATACATATTTCAAAAACATTACAACTTTTGGACAAATTTCTGAATTGTTATAAAATAATGAGGTTCCTAGGTAAGGTTATAATAATTTTATAGTGGAATCACAAACTAATTAATATTTTAAAGTCTTTTACTACAAAACCAGGCTAAATCCAAGATAATGGTCCCATTGCATATACAACGAAAATGAGTATTTCACTATATTATTGAATGTGCTAATAACAAAATGAAAGATAATTTACATTTAAAATATTACACTTTAGCGTTTCGAAAAATGCACTGCTTATTTTGACATTTCATAGGCAATATATGAGGTTAGGTTTGGTTAGGTTAGGTTATTAGGTTTGGTTTGTTTAATTTAGATTACCATTATTTTAGTTAAATTAAATTAACAGGACATTAAATTATATAGTGAAATACTTATTTTTATTGTATGAATAACGGGACCATAGTCTTGGATTATTCCCAAAACCAACAAATAGATAAGAGGATTTCTCATTAATAGAACTACATATATAAAATAACGGCTGAGTAATTAGTGGGTTTTTGATAAATAATACGGTCTGTTTGTGTGTTCAGCTCTTTGCGACTTTTTTAAGAGCGGAATCCGTTGAGAATAGATTTGCAAAATACATATGATCGCAGCCTGGCAGCATTTCTCACTAATACATAACATAAAAAGGTCAAATTTGATGAGATCAATAAGGTTGTCATAATTCAATCAGTAAAACATTTTATCGGTAAAGAATTCTGATAGTTACTATATTTTTTTGAAAACAGAATTTTCTTTTGTACATTTCTAAGCGATATATGTATTTGATTTGTTTTAATTTTCAAGGAGTTATGTTCTGAATAATGCCAACTTTATATATAAAATGCATAAAATATTCAATATTTGTAATCGAGGAAATTAAACAACCAATACTTCTACAATTGAACTCGGCTTCACCAATTGCTTTTGCTAGATTGTGGCCGCTTCGTGCTCAGTGTTCCTGTGCTTTTTTGCAAGGAAGGTAGTGCCTGCAAAAACCATTTAAATAATCCAAAGTGGATTGTAAATCGGACATACTCTTAAAATAATTTTGAAAATAACATAATTTATCATTAAAGTGACACAACTGGTGATGATTATTTAAAAGCCTGCTCTTATATAATCCAGTAAAGAAAAAGATTTCGCTAAATAAACTGGTTTGTGTCTTTGCTAAATCGTATTTTCAACTCCTTGACTGGGGTTCAATCCCGCTGTGTTTAGATCTGATTCCGATTTCCGGATCTGGCATCTTAGGCCGGCCGCACTTTGGATACGAATTATTACGTACATATTCGTACAACTACTTTCGTACGTATTAGAGCGCGCACATTGATTGCGTCTTGCGTTGTCACAATCAGTTACTTTGCGCATTTCTCCAATGAGGTTTGTGCCAAATGAATAATCTGTATCTTATGGAAAACTCTATTATGGCAGACTTAAATAATGACTATCTATCTAATAGATTCACAAATGCTGGGGAGAATCGAAGTGCAACGAGAGCTCATAACATTGGAGAAATATTTAAAAGTTTTTTTGTTCGAAGTACATAATTATACCTCACCTTCATTAAACCAAATTATTTTTTTACTTTTAACTTACAGGTATTTTTTAGTTCTTTAGAGATTCTCCGCCATGATCTGCGCTGATGGTCACGTAGTTGAATCATTTTGGTCCCACAAACATTTGTGGTCATATGTCAAATTGACAAAATTTTCAATATCCATCGTACGAAATCGCAAAAATTTCCGAACAAATCCGGATCGTGTCGGACGTCGCATCTATACGTGCTTATACGCGCTACTAAATCGTGTGCAGTGTGCGATGTTCAATACTACTTCGAAGGTCAGGTATTTACTTGCGTATTCGTACGTATACATACTACTCAATTTCGTACGAAAACGCATCCAATGTGCGGCCGGTGTTAATCTGTTGCATCACGACCAGTTTTCAAAAATCAATACTACATTATACAATAATGTGCCACTACAATGTGATAAGGGGATTCTTTTAAATTTGAGAGAATCAAGTATGCAGAAGAGTTAAACATATGCAATAGATGTATGACTCTTAACACCTGAAAATAATTAAGGTAACATGAATTACGTAATAAAGAACAATGAATTATCCCAATATTTTTTTAAGGAATCGCTATAATGGCAATACTACCGCTATGTAATAATTTGTTACATAATAATTTTACTACATTTAAACTAATGTTTTTATTTGGAATATTATAATACTAGATGCCTATCAAATATTTTAGTGTTGGAAGTTAAGGCAACATCGGGAGCAAGTAGTCACTCCGATTTTCTGATATAAAATGGAAGATTTTTGTAAATTTCTTCACTAATAAGTTAGGCACTATTACGAGAACTACCGCACGCAAGCACGGTCTTTGAGCGTTTCACACAAGAGATTTTAAGATGCTTTTGGATCATCTAATATATTTGTATAATTATTGTAGGCGATTGGAACGGAACAAGCAATTTAAAAGCCCCTGATTGATGCTAAGAAGTCACATTTTGGATCCATCCAAGTTACATGATTTACTCCCCAAATACATAAAAAATATTATGAAACCATGACATTTCAATTGAGTGATGAAAACGTGTGAAATTATTTGATAAACGCAACATTTATTATGCTAATGCAAAGATTGCACCATTTCTAATACTAAACTTCCCGATATTGATATATTTGCTATTCTCAACTATCTAAAAAAAACCTCGAGGCTATAGTTAGTAATACAAACAAATCACAAATTTGATGTAAAAAGATTTTCTCTGGCATAATAAAGGGTCCTGATTACATAAATGAAGTCAAATTTTTGCGCTCGCTAGTTTAAAAGCAGTTATTTTAAGTTTAAAAATGATACATTTTTGACACTTCACTCCATAGATGCCCATATAAAATATATGTTTTTGCTGTTTTAGAAATTGACAAATCACGTTTATCATGAGTGGGCCCATTCATTATCTTTCATGTCAATTATATGATCCTGCATTACGCCGGTGCGGCATGGCGGCTTGCCATGCAATATAATGAATGCCCCGCATTAGCTAAGAAAAAATCATTGCGAATTTGAATTTGGAGATCATTGTTCTCAAAACCTTATCTGCGTTTTTAACACAAAATTAGCCTTTTCCCTACTGGATACGATGAGAAAGAATAATATTCTATGGTCCCTTGTGTCAAAAATGTATCATTTTTAAACTTAAAATAACTGTTTTTAAACTAGCGAGTGCAAAAATTTGACTTCATTTATGTAATCAGGACCCTTTATTACGCCAGGGAAATTTTTTTTTTCATCAAATTTGTGATTCGTTTGTATTACTAACTTATTCCAATTTCAATATTTTTCCAATTCGTCATTTTTGGGTGGCTATAATTGAAAATGTTCACTTATCTTTGAATTTATGAAAGGCATCTTCAATCTTCACTCTGAACCAAATTCATTAATCAGTAAACACCACGATGATGTTTTAAATATGTATATTGGCCGTCTCCTCGCTAATAGCAAAATAGTAATACATAATAGTAATTATATCCTACTAGGTATTATAAATATGACAGCTAATTATGCATCAATTATTTATTTTTAAATAAAGAAAAAATTTGACTGTCGGTATATTCCAAATACATATTGATCTGCGGTAGGCACCCCGTTATTGTATTCAGCGGTTTTTAAAATCAGCTATATATTATAATCAATTTCCAATGGACGGAATCATTGGATCGAAAATCCCTTCCAGCACAGCAGGTCACAAGAATCTGGTAGATTTTCTCGGCAAGTGAAAGTATGTCTTTATTTTATGTTGATCCAATATTAATGGAGTCGTAACTTTGTAATTTACGCTTATTAGGCCAGTGCTCAAGTACGCAGCTGAGACGTGGGTACTAACTAAGAGGAATGAGCGGGCACTGGACGTTTTTGAAAGGAAAATTTTGAGGCGTATCTTCGGACCGGTTATCCGTATCGGTCGGACTGGGAAGACTTCGGTGGCTGGGTCATGTGGAGAGAATGTCCGAGCATCAAGCACCAAAGTCCCTGATGAACTCAAGGCCAATAGGGCGAAGGAGCTTAGGAAGGCCAAAATTAAGATGGAGTGACAACATCCTCAAAGACATCTCTGGCTTAGAGCTTCGGAACTGGAGAGAGTTGGCACTAGACCGAGATGAGTGGAGGAAAATTATTGAGGAGGCCAAGACCCACCAAGGGTTGTAGTGCCAAGAATGAACTTTGTAATTTATAAAACATACATATTTTATTTTATAAAACTTGTATTATTAAGATCAGAATATTTGTAAACAACTACATAAATGATACATAACTATCTTTTGAAGTGAAATAACAAGAAATAATAATGTCACCTAAGCTTTTTAATTCTAATTCTTGTAATTCCTGTAAAGGCATTGACAGAACTTGCTGTTACGGGTGACTAAAATTAATGACTATTTAACAAAAGTGAGACTGTTATAAAAACGAGTTTGAAACGGTATTTGTTTTATACAGAGTGTCCCGTATCTCGACGTCAAGCCGAAATCGGGCGATAGGCCAAATCATAATAGTTATCAGAAAAATATTTAAAAAAATCTATGTCATGTGTTTTAAAAATTATAAGCATTCAAAAAAATCTACACCATGTGACGGTCTTTTCACTCCTGTTGCTACAAATCTTTATTTTTCTCAATTTTTATTATTATTATGTAATCCTGAATAATGCTTTTGTAAACTTTTGTCCAAAATCAAAACCAACTGCTCCAGCTTAGAAGAAAATGTCACTTTTTGACCAAACCAAGTATTCAAAATCAATACTTTGCCCAGTTTTAACTGACTTTTTTTTTATTTTTAAATATTTTTCTGATAACTATTACGATTTGGCCTATCACCCAATTTTGGCCTAACGTCGAGATACGGGATACCCTGTATATGTACAATAAATTAATATTAATAGATTACTTACATATAGGTATTAAAACCCATACATATTGCCTTTGTGTAGATTGTAGCTTTCGGATAATAGAATTACCAGATTTAAGAAAATCAAATGAAAATCTAAGCAGACCAATGTAATCATTCTACGCATGGTTCCCGTTGCTATAGCGGTGCCGACCATGTGACCACGGGCATATCATTGCTTATGTTAATTGGTGCCTACCTATATTATTGTACTATTGGTAGTTGCAACAATGTATAATAATCTATCCAACCTCTTCATAAATAACATATATATATACTTAATAAAATTTTAGAGAAGAAGTTCATTTGACTTACTCGGTCAATGCAGATCATAACTTATAAACAAGCAAGCATGAGTTAACCGGCCTCATACAAGCAATTAACATATATTAGAATTTGACATGCAAACGTAAGCAATGTGCTGTTAAACGCACTTCATATCCGAGATATACAATACTGGACGAGATATACATTTACAATAAAGTAAAACAAAGCAGCATTGTAAATAGCTTAAAACTCATTGTGGATTGCTGGTCTCGGAGCTGGAATCAGGAGGCCATGTTTCTGCATATTTTCTATTTCACCAACAAAATAAAGAGCCAAAATAATTTGACAATAACTGTGATAAAGGTGTCAGGATGTTGGGAGAACACAAGATGTGGCCGTGGCTTCTTTCTGTTCCGTCAGGGCACGAGACTCGTGGATTATAGCCGCGTATGTGACGCCCTGTAAAGTAACAATCGTTTTAGCTACAATTTTAGTGTCCAATTGTGAAATATGAGACTTGTTGAAATATGAAGATGTCGCTATTTAGCACAAACAGTGAGTGAGATCTGAGGAGGGAGTGATGATTTGGAAAGGTGGAGTGAAGCAATACATACCATCTTAGCCAATAGTTTAAAACGATCAATGATTTTAACAAAATATACAGTTTCCATACAACAAAATACACATTCCAAAATAGCAATGGGCGACTCGAGTTAATTTACTCGAGCAACTCGAGTTACACTGCCAGCGAGTCGACTATTGCGTTTCCGACAGCTTGAGTCTACTCGCTGCCTCGAGCCACGTGAGAATGTTTGAATGATACGACTGCAGACAGTGCGGTCTGCGCCACTCGGCTCGACTGTCGTCGGACCACTTCGCCTTCTGGCGGCGGAAGATGCAGTGTATCGTTCAAACATTCTCACATGGTTCGAGTTTTTCTTTTCACGAGGCATATTGACTGTGGAAAATCAAACGCGGATACTTAATAATTACGCAAATCGCTTATAGCGGTCACGGTCATAGTCACTAGAATATTATAAGACATAAAACGTAAACAAACTGTACTCACTGAGTGAGATCTTTCGTTCGAGCAGGCTCGGGTTGCCCTTGGCTGTCGTCGGATGATTTTGGGAAGGCAATGTATCATACGACTCATTCCATAAAACGGCGACTCGAGCCGTCCCGAACTGAGGTAGCATCGTTCAAAGACCAAGTCGAATTAACTCGAGTTGCGACTCGAGTCAGTCAACATTTCAACTCGAGTTAGAAAAAATACGACTCGGCCCATCACTATTCCAAAATAAACGTTTCTTGTGGTTCTGGATGATGAGCTCAAAATCACGAACTTTGAATCAATCACTAACATCTGCTGGTCATTATCACTAATTCAATTTTTTTTCAATACAATTTATTTACATAAGAAATAACATGGACATGACAAACTTACATTTAATTTGTACATGACTTTTTAAATTATTTATTCCCTTATTTGATATGCTCAATATGTCATAAAACTGTTTGCGATTATGTGTATTTTTTTCACTATATTAATAATTTTGAGTTGTTTAAATCTTTTAGATTTATTTTTCAATTAATTGTGACCATGTCTAAATGTGAAAGAATTGTTCTTACTATAGAACAAAAACTTTAAATAATTAATGAAAATGGGTCATATTATTTTCGTATTTTATTCATACTTTACATGTTCAATATTGTATTTTCGTACCGTCCAGATGAATGCGATTATTTTGAAATTTTTTCGAATTTGGAGCCGTGTGATTTTACTTCAATCAAGAAAAATTACTTACTTGTTGTTTAGCTGCGCGGACAAATCCCTCGTTGGCTGACACAGTTAGGGCTTTAATCCGCTGCCCAAAATTGAAGACGACCTTGGATCGAAGCCTGATTCTTCCACGAACTCTCAAATCTGCTCTCTTTGATTCATCAGGACCTAGACAAAATCAATAAAGTGATTAAGTAAGTATTTAAATGTATAATTGATGTAACAGAGCTATGTAATCCACAATCAAAGTCTCTTTGTCAGTTGTTTGTTCTGGTGGAATGTTGTGCAGTAAAACCCCGTTAATTCGAACCCTGATAATTCGAAATTCGCCATAATTCGAAATTTTTAAAGCTTGCAAGTCCCAAAATGTGAATTTCATAGTAAATTAACCCCGATAATTCGAAAACCCCGGTAATTCATAATTCGAAATATTTTTTAGCTCCTTGTGCCATTAATCAATACATTATAGTTCGCATAATTCAATTTTTTTTTGAAATTTGATGAAATTGAAAAAATATTTCGATTTTTTTCACAAGCGAAAACAGCAAATATATCAATATCGGGTACATTGAAATGTCGCGATCTTTGTACTAGCATTGCGTTTTCGAAATGATTTCTTGAAATATGAAAAACAGACATTTTTCACAAAATTAATGGCTTTTTCATGAGTTTTACGATTTTTGGTGTATTTTTCAATCAATTCACGGTACTTTATGGAATGCCCCTTTTCTATATGTATTGTCGCGATCCCTAAAATTGGGGAATCCTGTGTATGCTTTCTTCAGTTGGCTGCCTTGATATGTGCGGATAGTTTAGTTTGCGGCATTTGCGCTAATCCTCATACCTAATGCGTTTTAAATTGTTTTTCATGTTTTTAAATTTCTCTTTAGTTCGATTTTTTTTCTAATAACTGTGTTTGTGTTATTAAAATGTTTAATTTTCTTTGTAAGATGTTATCAGTGACTTATCTTATTGTTTCACGTATTCATTGACAATTGTATTTCCAGTAATTGTGCTTTGTTGGTTTGAGCCAGAAAAAATGAGGAATCAAAAGTTAAACTCGTGTGAAAATTGAAGAAGCGTTCCATAAATTCAAGTATAACATTTTTGAATATGGCCATACATCCAGACGTGACAGAAATCGAAAAAAGATTTTTTTGCGAGTGAGAACACCAATTGTGCTAGGCCAGCACAATGTAGTGTGAAATGAATGGCTACATACTACATTGTATTTTCAGCGCACATGTGTTCAAAATAGCACAAACTACAAATGAAGCGCACACATTGTAGTGTTCAAATTGGTGAACGTGTGCATGTTGAAGTCATCATTCTGAAATGAAGTTTTTCCCTTCGCTACAGTACATCCTTCTACTGTTAGCCAATAATATAAATTAAAACAGTCATGTTACACTATATAGTAAGTGCCACGAATAATGATTGAGGTTGAAAATATTATACCATTCTCATTATCAGGCATGACGGTGAGGCGCCCCTTGAGCTGCTCCGTTCTCTCCTTCTCCCGCGGGCCGCCCAGCACCTCCACAATCTTGTGGAAATCGTCCCATGCCGCCTCGCAGCAGACTAAATTCTTGTCTGCAACCAGTTAAAGTGTTTTTCGCTACAAATTGTTATTGTGATGATACAACTGAGTATGCAGAAATTAAACATTTTTTTAATCAACTAAGGTTGTATCAACTTGACGAAGATAGTTTAAACTGTGGATTTCGATAAAGCTGGTGCGCGCATGCACTACGCATGATTTTTGACATCAAAATTAACTGATTCTACAGTATACTCTTAACAGAAAAAATAATTTACTTGGACCTCGAACAATACTTTTTTGTAGGAAGAAATGGATTTTGCCGCAACTCTAAATGAATTTTGCCATCGGGCAAAGTTGACAGTAAACTTCTCGGATTTTTTATTACATTTTTAAGCTTCAACAGGCCCAGAGGCCCAATTACAGAAGCGAAACGCAACACAAAACACCCAGGCTTGAGTAAATCACATGGAGTAATTGTGACCTCACCGGGAATCGAACCCAGAACCCTCGGTGTGAGAACCCAGTGTCATGCCCACTGGGCTACGAGGGCCGCCTTTTGATAACATGAAATTTATAAGCCACAGGATAAAGAAAAAAGTAGGCAGGTGATATATCTGGAGTTCTATTTCTCGGATTGTGAATATTGTGAGCCGTTACTGAGATTTCTCCTTTTTTAAAACATGATGTGAGAGAGAATGTAAAATGATCCCATTCTAGTAAAAAAATTCCAAACCCTTAAATAGCCTGTCAAGCACAGGTTTGACGGGCCTCTTAGCCTCCCACGCCGCCTGTTGGCTCAGCAGCGGCTGACGGAACACAAAGTTGTGACTGCCGTTGGTTAAGTTGCTGACAAAGGCCATCATGGTGGTTACATCGAGGTTCAGAGTGTTGAGTTCCGCAAGGTTATTCTGGTCAGCCGAGAGTCTGTTGGCGGTGAAGATGGGTTCTTCAGTTTGCTCTGTCGGCTTCCTGTAACAAGCGATGTTTGAATTATTGTGTCTTTTGCTATACAAAATAAACGTGTAGATCATAAAAGAAATATGGAACAATATTTTTTTTTTTTTTTTGTTTACGTTTGAATGGTTTGAGAGATTAAATAAAACCTTATGTAGCAGTATTGTATTGTAGCAGGCAATGCTTTTATGTATGAGTATAAATATTGTATATATTTTATCCTCAAAAATAGCGTTGCTAAATATTCTTACGTTTGGATTTTTGGGAGGTTTAGTGGATAAATAATTTCTTCCCCTTTCGTGGAGCCAGAGTTTTACTTTCGCACCAAAATATGCAAGGCCGTGGCTACAACTTCTCAGATTCGTGTTTAGATCATTAAATATTTTTAGTGCTTGAAAAGGACGAAATCTTTGTGTAAATCTTTTTGTGATTTTTGGGACGAGACAGTGACAGTTTACCTGTGCCCTCGTTAAGTGTGGGTGCGTTATTTGATGGTACAAAAACAACATAGTGGGTAAAAGTACTTTAAGTGCCAAGTAAATACATCTGATGTCCAGAACGTGAGATTCTGTGAAAATTTCTTTGGAAAAAAAGCGAAAAGGCTTTTTATAACAACCCTCCGTACATTTTATGGGCTTTGACCCTTTGACACCAGCTGTATTCGCTAGGCCTGGCCCCTTCTGATTTTATCAGTTGTTTCGGTCAATGGCCCATGGCTTGGCCGGGCTACGCTTGGCCACTTTCGAAGATGTGCAAAATTGGTTGGATAAATGGTTTCGGTTCAAAGACGTGTTGTTTTATCGTCGCGATATTCATGTATTGTCAGAGAAATGGCAAAAGTGTAGCTAATGAGAGGCTATACTTTGAAAAATCAATTTCTTGTATTTCTCTTAAAATTTCAAATTTTTTATTGATAAAAAAAAAAAAAAAGCTTAGTTGCACACCTAATATTATATGTATATTGATATGTAAATGGTGAAATCTTTGGCTCAACTGATGTTGCAGGACAACATACTAAGTGGTTTACAATTTTGCGCTTTGATGTTCACCGGATGTTTGCATCTAATCTGTAACACTCCATTTCGAGGGGTCATTAGGAGTTATATCTTACAAGGTAAGCAAATATTAAAAAATATACATATTCAAAGGAACCCTTTTGAGCCTGGCATCACTCGATTAGGAAATATTAGACAATACGAGGATGAGTATGTGGTACCTAATCTATAAATGCCTTCCATTCACCTGATGCAATCGTCTCTATCGTATTCATCATCCGAATCACTGCACCCAGAGTCGGAATCCTCTTGGAAGTCCTCAAAAGTCGGTATGATAGTTCCCTTCACACAGATTCCCAAGTCCTGCAGTTTGGAAGCGAGCACATCTTCAATACCGCTTACAAACTCAAATATCACCTGGAAAGAGTAAAAATATTTATTTGTTATTTTAATACAGTGTTATTCAAATAATATTACGTTAATTAACAATGAACTCAATCACTCAAGGCGTGCGTACTGATGATGGACTGCCAAACCGGATTATTTCGTTGATTTGTGGCCGACTCAGCCACTGCACTCGGCAGTCCGAGTATGACAATCGAGGTCCCTCGTGGTTGCATCAACAATCAGCTGCAGTTAGTACGAACGTATGTGAATGTTTGTAAATGGCAGTTAAACCGTGGTTATCGTCGGCGCATGATTGCCTATCAAATATAATTTTATAATTGGCCAGAAGTCTTACAGACCTGAGGTGTTTGATAGAAGGAGGGATGCTCCTTGGCACACTCCATGTAGTCCTGAGCTTGGTCCAGCACGGATCTCGCTCCGTATGAAGCGTTCCCGCCACTCAGAGCCGATAGGGACTTGGGATTTCTCGCAATCACTGGAAAATAAGGTAAACGGCTACAGAATACAATACTCAACTATTTGAATTAAAATAAGTTCTCGATTAAAGTGTTGAACATTATATGTGTAAAGTCTTCAATCTCCTCACAAGAATGGGATCAGCAAGTTAGTTCCTGATAAACCTGTTTTGTAAATGCTTTTGTAATAATTGCACCTGAATTTTGAGAATGAGGATGATTTAAATATAATAAAGACATTAGCCCACACCCAACATAATACATCATAAGTTCCAAAGATGTGACTTATCTAAGATACAAGTATTTTAAATACAGATACAAGATGGAAAATATGTATTTTCGTCTTGGATCTGAAATACTTTTTTGAATATTCATCTTGTATCTTGTATTTAGATACATTATTTTGGTATCTTAGTATGTATTTTGTAAATACTACATAAGATATAATGAGACCTCATCGAAGAAAAATGAGCGACAAAATGTGAAGAACTGGTTTTACTTAAGTCTCAATTAAAACCCCAAAAAGATAATATTTTATCTAGTCACATTTGCGCGATCAACGCGATTTATTCGTAAATAATTCACGTGAAAAAATAAACTTACATTCAATAATATGTGTTTTCTTACAAAAGAATTTTAAAAGTATTTGGAAGATACGTATTTTGTATCTAGTATTTCAGATAACATTCCAGAAAGTTATTTGTATCTGGTATCTGAAATACTAATACTGAAATACATTTTGTATTCCAGATACTTTGTAAGGTATCTTGTATATCAGTGATAAGTTCACGTACCTTAATTAATTCAACCTACCTTTTGTCCAAACGCGGCCATTCTCGCTGATGACGTCGATGCTGACCTTGCCTCCTTCCTGACTGTGCATGCCCTTGCTGACGGACAGCACTCCGGGCCGCAGGGCACATTCCACAACGCAGGCCAGATGCCGCAAGTTGGAGCATGACAGTTGCTCTTTCTTGACAACTCCCGAACTTCGTAACTATTAGGAACAAATAACTCTGTTTGAAACTACAATTTAATAAATCAATTTTGAAATACACATAAAATCAGATCAAGTGTGACAGATTGTGTACAAAATTTGAATTAGAAATTTAAATTAATTATTTCATATCACACCCCTAGTATAATTTTCATTTTTGTGTTAACTCCTGTGTGTCGGTGATGTAACGTAGGTCTACATGTCATAGAAAATATGAAATATCTACCTTATTTACGAAAACTAAAACGTCAAATTTTTTGTAATCATCGAATAGACATTTTCACACCAAAATGACTAAATTAACTGTTACGAATGTACGGATTTTTAATTAAAAAATATTTATTCATTACTCTCGTATTTTCAACCAGTGTGTAAAAGAGAGCAGAGTGCAGTAAGCCCTATGTACACCCAAAGACTTCAATACCTACTTTCCCACAAAAATACAGTTTCGTCTCTGTGAGACATCTATAATATACATTGATTGATTCAAATGTTTTATTTTCTAAATGAAAATGTTACAATTGAAACGGAAATTATTTATCGCTAAATAATTTTAGTACAATCTTTATTTCATTTTAGATGAGGGGTATAAAAGCAAAGGCAGCAATATGAGGTGTTTCTGAAATAAATACCAAAAAATCTGTCACTAATCGAGGAAATTTCTCTGGAATTTATGAAACGTACATCTTATTGGAAATAAGTTTTTATAAACAATTGCCATCTCAGTTTTCCTTTTATACACGTATATAAATATATATTTAACATTTAAATGTGGATATCGCTGTGCTTGCTACCAAATAGTGGACAGTGCTGCTTTTGCTATTTACATAATTAGATATTGCTGAAGGCGAACACTATGGTCTAAACATAAATATTAGCAAGACCAAGTTTATGGTTTTTAGCCGAGAGAATCATCCAAATGTGTGCCTTCAATTAAAGGGTGTCAACATTGAGAGAGTAAAACAGTTTAAATATTTGGGCAGTATTATTACTGACAATCTGGACCCTGATACGGAGATCAAATGCAGAATAGAGACAGCCCGTGCATCTTTTAATAAGATGAAAAGACTACTCTGTAATGACGACTTAAACTTGAAGCTCAGACAGAGGTTGATCAAATGTTATTGTATGGTCAGTTCTACTTTACGGTATTGAAGCATGGACGCTGAAGGTGAATACTCTAAATCGCCTAGAGGCGTTCGAAATGTGGATACATCGTAAAATGTTAAGGATATCGTGGACTGACATGACTAGTAATATTGAAGTTTTACTTAGAGCAAATACAAACAGATAGTTACTCAACACATAAAGCTCCGTAAAATTTCGTACTTTGGTCATATAATGAGAGGCGAAAACTACTCCATCCTTCAGCTCATCATGAAGGTGAAAATTGAGGGTCGCAGAGGGGTCAAAAGGAGGCGACATTCCTGGCTTCGAAACATCCGAGAGTGGACCGGGATAAGAAGCATGGAAGAGCTGTTCCACACTGCCCTGGACAGGGAAACTTTCTCCCAGATGATCGCCGACATCGGGAGGACCCGACAGGGCACATGAAGAAGAAGAAGATATTGCTGTCTTTGCTATGATGTACTTGTCTCACATTCTTGGGGGTTGATTGGTTGAAATAAATATTGCCACCTTTGCTTTTAATACTACGAGGATAATGCTGTCTTTTGTTTTTAACAGTGATTTGGGAACATAATTTTGGAAGGGTAAGAGCTATATTTCTTATAAAATCTCGAATTCAGTACATTCTAAATTAGTAATCCTCAGTGCTGCATTCAAAACATTTTTTTGAATTTTTTGGATATTGCTGCCTTTGTTTTTATACCCTTCTTATAAACTATACTCCACTCCAGCGTTTCCCGAAAGGTGGTTCGCGGAACCCTGGGGTTCCGTGGAAGGGTCACAAGGGTTCTGCGTTCCATCTGAGAGTAAAATGAAACGTACGTAGATAAAAATCACAACCGCGCCGCATGAGAGCCGCAAAGACAAGTTGCAAGTAACCTCAGATGTTAAAAAAACATGCATGAACATTTGATAAGCCTTAAAATATTATTTTTTATTATTATTATTATTATTATTTGTGATAATGGGCAGGCAGCTTAAGCTGATAGGCCCATATCACTGTCTCCCATTTGAATATCCAGCCTATTCTTAAACTGACTGACACTGGCTGCAGATACAACGCCTTCAGGCAAACTGTTCCATATATTGACCACTCTATAGCTTAATGCATGCTTTCTTGGGTTACACGAGAACCGAGACTTGTTCAACTTCAGGTGATATCCTCGAAGGCCCACATTAGTGTTAAATGCAAACATATCTGTCGTATTAGGAATATTGTAGTAGCCCGATAGAATCTTGAATGTCTCGATGAGGTCTCCTCTTGCTCATCGCTCCTGAAGAGTGGGCAGTTTCAATACTCTCAGCCTTTCCGCATATTCCAGGTTTTTAAGACCCAAGGGCAATTTTGTGGCTTGTCTCTTAACATTTTCCAGTAAAACTATATCTTTAGCAAAATATGGATTCCAGATCTGAGAGGCATATTCGAGGAGAGGCCTCACATATGTCTTATAAATAGTTGTGAATAGTGGTACTGTTCTTCTTGAAAGAGTATTCTTCTTGAATTCTTAAAAGAGTATTTCTCGGACAAATTACAAGACATCGACTGGGTACAGAATCCATTCGCAAATCATACCAAACCATGGATGCTTACTGTGTCAGAATATGAAAAGTTGACCGATGTTAAGTATTCGTCTTCTCTAAAACATAAATTTGAATTAGAAGAGTATCTGAATGACTTTTGGACTGGACTTAAAGACGAATACCCTGCAATCGTTGAGAAGGCTATCGCAGTTTTGCTTCCGTTTATGATGATTTACCAACCAAAAACAAGTACAGAAACAGCTCAAGATCTTCGCATTGAATTGTCAGACATTATGCCTAATTTTAGCGCTATTATAATAAAATATGTGAAAAAAATTAATATTCACATTAAAATTCATAGTTACATTGTATTTATTTACACGATAAATGTTTTACAATACATAAGAATTATTTTCATTTATATTTATATTTATAGATTGTACTTTCTTTTCAAGTCAAACATTAAAATTTTTCAAACTACAAGGTAATCATTTTTTTATAATAGGGTTCCGCCAAGAAAAGTATGATCAATTAGGGGTCCTTGGTAAAAAAAAAATTGGGAATTGGCTCTACTCATCGGATGTCAAAATTTTAGTAAAATATTATTTTTTGGTTACTGGGGCTTCGTACTGTATAAATAAATAAATAAATATTTGCATCCTCAGTCACCGGCCCACACAGCTGTAGAAAAAAATTGATGCTTTTGTGGTAGTGATGGTGGGCAGCACAAAAATATGTTCTTCTACTATATTTTTTACCACTGATACTTTTGACAAATTGACCATTGCCGTAATTGTAAATTTTAAAATTTGTCTGCATCTCAGAAAAAATGTGGTCTTTAGAAAAGTGGAGAACAATCAAAGCTGCAGAAGATCACTAAGACCATGGATTGACCAAAAAGCGGACATTATTAGTAAGAATTCGAATCTTATCAACCGTGAGGTATTTTTAATATAGCTTTAATAACTGTGCAGACAATGTTTGTAATCTGAATACGTATTGCACAATACTAATAATGCATACCGCAAAAATCATAGTCAGCAAAGTGATAAAAATGCGACATCCGTAAAAAAATTATATTTGTCATGCATACATATTTACACCGTTAGTATTGCGAAACTAAATATTTTGATAACACTATTGCTCAATCATTACTTTCATACTTACTGCCAACTACCGACCTAAATTACCAAAACAGAGTACACAAAAAATATAGCGCATACAAATTTTAACAAGCAAAAAAAACACGTACCATATCTCAGAAATGTTCTCTTCTCACTCATGTACTGAATACGGTTTTCTGGTTCGAAAAAGTATTCACAAATTCAATTAAATAAAATTAAAATAAGAATCTCCCTCGCAAGGATTCAAACCAGGTCTTCTGCATGACAGGCAGGGATATATTCCATTACTCTATTGAGAATCCAAGCAATTCGTAAAAACAGGAGTTTACAAATATCGGCTAAATCCAAGATATTGCATATACAACGAAAATGATTATTTCACTATATTATTGAATGTGCTAATAACAAAATAAAAGATAATTTACTTTTAAAAAGTAAGTATTAAATAAGATATTACACTTTAAAGTTTCGAAAAATGCACTGCATATTTTGACATTTCATAGGCAATATATGACGTTAGGTTAGGTTTGGTTAGTTATTAGGTTTGGTTAGTTATTAGGTTTGGTTAGGTTAGGTTATTAGGTTTGGTTTGTTTAATTTAGATTACGATTATTTTAGTTAGATTAAATTAACAGGACATTAAATTATATAGTGAAATACTTACTTTCATTGTATGAACAACAGGACCATATTCTTGGATTATTCCCAAATATCTCATTCTCTTTAGTAATTCTGGCCTATAATAAAATACAGGCCAGAATTACTAGGGTAATATATTACCTATACAAGGTAATAATTATTCCGAGGTAACTATTTTTTAATAATTATGAAACAGTATTAAAGTTTAATATTACAAGTATATAAAAAGTGTTTTAAGTTTTTATTTATGTATAAAAATGGGGCCACAAGTAATTTTCTAAAATTTGAACAATTTATAATTATTAGTGTTGCACCGAATGTGGGTTCTGCCGTATGTCGAATTCGGCCAAATTTTTGGTTTAAATATGTGCCGAAGCCGAAATTCGGTTAAATTTCACGCGCTTATGCCCGATGAACAGGTCAAATCGCCATAATGAAAATATGTGTAATTGTTTATTTACTCTATGTTTTTTAATTAATTAAGCGGCACAACGTAGTTCTGGATAGTCGTTATAGAATATTATATATTAAAACTGATTATTTTATTTTATTAAAGCATATAAATTGTTGATACATGATGTGGTTTCTTTTCTAGAGAATAAAAAACATGTTTCTTAAAAATCATTGTTAAAAAATCCTAGTAAAATTTGTACTTACACAACACCGCTAGTTTACTGTCCAAAGTATACATATAAGCAGATTATTATACTAATACCCGTCTTACACAAATTTGATAATTTATAACTTTTACATTTACATCATTTTTCAAAACTGTTCAATTTGTGAGACACTTTTGATTTTAATTACAGTAAAATAAATCGTTAATATACAACCACAACAATATTTGGATACACTGTGGCATAAATTGTACCATAACCCAATGATATAATAAACTGTAGATACGTTACAAGCGTGAAATCTTGGCAACTCAAAAGTTGGGTAATTGCCTTACTTGCATTCGTTATCGAACGGACCTTCTTTGTGATCGGACGCGACACTACGCCGAAAAAAAGTCCCGGGGAAAAATGAACAGTGTATTGTACACTATTGTATGAATGAGTATGTTATTTTAGTCACCGTGACTTAAAATTACCTGATTTTTCTGTCTACACGCAGCGTTTGCCAGAGCGTTTGTGAAATAAGTGTGCTGTGATTTGTTATCTCTTTCAATGCAATATTTGCTACATGTGAAAGCCGGCTAGTATGGGAATAATGTGTCTATATTATAATACGTCAATGCCATAACCTTTAACATCAAATAAGAAACCAACAGTCAACCTAATTTCCGTACAAAATTAAAGATAGCTTTATATCGTAAAAGATTTAGATGATAGCGCTTAATAATTTATGTACGCATTTAATAAGACTAGGTTAGAACACAAACCTTTTTGAGAAATACTATTTCTTGTTTAATCTTCCTCTGAAGTTTCGTAACACCGTCTACGTTGAGCACGTCAGTGAGTTTCTGAATCAAGTCTTCGCCGAAATGAATCTTCCTTTCCACTTCTTGGAGCAGCTCTTCATTACTTTTGTTCATTTTAAACTAATATAATTTAATTTTGAAAATACTGCCTAAAATATCAGCTGACGGGCAACAACATTTCCGAACAACTTTGACAACTGATTCCATAGAAAAGAAAAATAACTGATTCATGATCGAGTCACATACGGTGACCATACTTTCAATATAAAAATTAGGTTTTCAGGGAAGGTTCGTAGGTCGATGGAACGAAAGAGCGATTGGATTGTTTCTTCCCGGAGATATGCCCCGGGAGCAAGTGAAAATATACAAGTAAATAATATGAATGATGAACAAAGGAATAGATGATTTGACGCAGCACAGACCTGCCCGATGTTACCGCAGAGGTCCGACCAGTGTAGCGTCTCCGTGTCCGTAGCTCGAACCCTTGTTTAGTTGTCGAGCGATAGGTACACGGCACAGGGTTGGATAGGTATCGCTACAGGTTTTTAGGGAAGGTTTGAGGTCATCTGAATGAAAGAGCGATTAAATATAACTGTTTATTTCTTCTCGGAGATAGGCCCCGGAAACAAGTTAAAATGTACAAGTAAGAATGATGAACAAAGAAATAGGTGACGCCTAGAGGTCTGCCTGGTGTTACGGCAGAGGCCCGACTGGTGTGGTGTCGTCGTGTCCCTAGCTCGACCCTTTTGTTTATATCGTGGAGATTTTAATTGTGTTAATATAAACAAAACATTGGGTCGAGAGAAAGGTACGTGGCACAGGGCACATTATCTTATATAATTTACATAAACCAGAAGAAAATAACCACAAATTTTATTTGAGCGTAATTTACTTTAGTGCTAACTCCAGAATTTTCCAAAAAATATGTTTAACCGCATTGTAAATTAAAAACTTTAATGTACGTTATAAAAAAGGACGAAGAATGGAAAAAAGTTGATTGAAGAATTGTAGTAGGTAACTAAAGAACCTGATCTTCTGTGTATAGTTTTCTGGGATATTCTGCCGCGTATATGTGACCTCTCTGGCCGACGTTTCGGATCCCATTGAAGGTCCATCATCTAGACTGATGTCATATCACATCAGCCCTGATGATGGACCCTACAATGGGATCCGAAACTTCGGCCAGAGAGGTCATATATACGCGGCAGAATATCCCGGAAAACTGTACACGGAAGATTCTGAACGGCCGTGAAAACCTGAGAACATTTTTAAAGAACCTAATCTTGAACTCCAAGAAATTACTTGAACTTACCTTGCCTAAAAACCCACCGACGGATTTAAAGAATGGCGCGAGTTGCAATTGCGAGAAGTCTCGCTTCCAGAGATCTATAGAGCTCCTGAATCACTAAGCAAAGGAAAGTGAGCCCAGAAGTAACAGAGAAAATGGAAAGAATTAAAAAAAATTAAGTCTTAAAAACACTAACAAATTGGCTACCTATGAGTGCTTATATGACTTTATACAAGACAAACAATACAGTACGAACCATAAAAACCCTTTTTATTGAAGTTAACAGTAATCGGAATATTAAAGATTTGAATTATCTAGAAGAATTTAGAACATGAGGTCACAATATGTTTATTACGGCTGGGCATAATGAGAACCAATGAGATTTCAAGAAAATATTAAAATTTCATGCAAAAATGGCCCTACTGTCAATGGCTTTAAAGATCATTTTATAAATTATTTTGTTTTTCATTAAATACAATGATGTAGGTACTGCATTTTAAGTAAATCGATTTTAGTCTAATTTAAATTAAATTTGTTATTAATATTGATTCAGTCTATGACACGAATATTGAGTTAACTGTTATTATATTCTAGGTACTCACATATGAAGAAAACATTTCCTACATTTATAAAATATCAATTTTATTTATTTTCAATAAAAATCTCAAAATACTTATTTATACATATGTATAAGTATTATATTTGCGAAAAATATTATCATTCTATAATAATGCAATAATTCTACTGCTTTAATATTTAATGCTGATTCTAAATACGCAATTAAAAGTAATATTTTACCGGATCAATAATTCTATGTTTAATCGCCGTAAACATTTATGGAGGGAAACAATACTGTTTTAAAAACATGTGAATGGTAGTACTTTGTCGTTTTTCAAAATGAATAGTGATGCTAAAAACTCAGTGGTAATGACGCCAGAATTTGTAACAACTTCAGAACTGGTAATTTATATTTATCAATTTTACTGATTAACTATTCAAATTTTAACTGGGTAACAACATTAAATAGTAATCTATAACCGGATTAATATTTTTTACAGCAGAAATCGGAAAAATCATTATTACTGCATGACTATATCAGTTTCTCCCATACATATGATTTTGAGGACGATGAATATTTGCTTGAAGACTCACCCCTGAAAACAAATTTTCAGGAATCTAAATTTGGTGTAGGCATTCCATTAAAAAAACGTTTGCATATTTTAAAAAATCTCTTATTGGAAAATGAAATTAAAGAAGAAATATCTAATCATTTTTCTGCATCAGTAACACCAAACTCTTCGAATCAAACAGACCGGAAGGTGGACAATCACACATGTCACTGTTATGTCGAGGATTGTGAACAAATTCTACCAAAACCGAAAACTGAAAAGTGGAACAATCTTAATCAGTGCTACGATTCAGATATAATAATCGCCAAAAGGGAGAAGTTTCAGCCAGTTTCTCATGAAAATGTGGTGAAATGTGATGAAGTGAAGGATGAAGGAAAATCTAAAACGCAATCTGAATGCTCGCTGCCAGTGGAGGTGGCCCATCAAGTTGTCCTGCAGAACTCAGGTAGGAAAGCAATAAGTAACTTATTGCAAATAAAAATAAGTCATATAAATTATCATAAGTATGGGCTTTAAAAAAAACAAAAAATAATTATGTGCTTTTCATTCATGTTTCGTAGATTACTTAATGTTTCCTTTAAATAACTTAAACATTGTATAATATTATCAAACAAATTTCTATTAATAACGGTTATAATATTAAATAAATATACGTATAATATCGAGGATAGAAATCCAAAAGAGCGTTATCTTGATTAATGATGTCCCTGGAACAAAATCCAATACTGTGTTCTGAAAAATTTTAACAAACTCAAAATATTCAAATAATTATGTTGTGCCACAATGTAATGTCTATAAAACTTAATGTCTGTCTGTCTGTTCTCTATACAAACCTACACAGTTTGTCCGATTCGACTCAAAAATCTTTTACCCCTTCCCCTCCCCTGATATATTTTCAATGCAAATCTGTACCGTTCGAACGATCGGGCTCAAAATTTGCAAACTTATTCTTTAGGACCCGGCGGGTAACAGAGGCGACATTTACCCCCTCTCTCTTTTCCAACCCCCTCCCCTGATATATTTTCTGTACAAATTTATACCGTTTGACCGATCTGACTCAAATTTAGCATACTTATTCTTTAGGACCCGGCGGGTAACAAGGGTGACATTTACCTCCTTACTCTTAACCCCATCCCTCCCCCTGATATATTTTCTGTATAAATCTACACCGTTTGACCAATCTGACCCAAATTTTGCATACTTATTTTTTACGAACCGGTGGGTAACAGAGATAACTTTACCCCCTCCCTTTTTACCCTAACCCCTCACCTGATATATTTTCTGTAGAAATCTACACCGTTCACCGATCTGACCCAAATTTTGCATTCTTATTCTTTAGGTCCCGGCGGAATACATAGGCCAGAATTCCGTCCTAGACATCCCAGCCTAAATTAAATGGAAACATTATTTTTATTAGAGACTTGGAATGGAAAACAATTGGCAAAATAACGGAACCTTTGTGTCCCCCCACAAACTTTTTTTAACTAAATTAAATTTAAAAAACAACCCGAGCAACGCCCTGTACGAACAGCTAGTTAATAATATTTCTGAATTTGTGTACCGAACATTTCACACTCGTGTCCCTTTTTAGACCAATGTTATTTATTAGCTAATTAAAAAAAACAAACGACAAAGTTTATAAAAATAGGAGTTAGCTCAAGTATGCTCTATCAGAATATTACTCAAGTATAAAGAAACAGGCAGACAAAATGCTTTCGCGGAGCCACTAGATTGGATTTGTTACAAAAATGTTTATGTGCGTGCTACCTTTAGGGTGGACCCAAAAGGGGAAGGGTCACACAATGCATAATGCAATGAGTTTTGAGACAGATAGAAGAAGAGAATATGGATAGCATCAGATAAAATATTTGAAAAAGTTAGAAGAATGATGAAAATATATATTTTAAGAGGCAGTTTTCTTTTAATATATTGTTTTAAATTTTGTTCTACTGAACACAATAAAAAATTAAAAATTTTACTGCCACTTAAAATATGAACCCTCGCTTGCCCCGGTCCAAATTACTGGATCCTCGTGGAGTTCCGTTTATGTATTAAAGAGATTAAAATAGAACTGCCAAAAAATTTGTTCATGTTTCCTTTTATTTATTTGTGACAAACAATTATTTTCTTTGTACACTTACATAGAAAATAATGTAACTATGGTAAATTCTTGGTTATATGATTGTGTAACCAGCCGTTTGATCCGGGGCAATCCTAATTATGTTTGTTAAAATGCGAGGCAATCGATAATAATAACAACAAAAAAGAACCTATTATTTGTTCTTTACAATACATTACATAATTACAACTTTATTAATTTGTCAAGTATGTATATTTGTCCATTTTTTGAAATGTCTTACCTGAATGTTTAATTATTTCTCAAAAACGTGAACGTCTCATTCTATATAATTAGGTACGATGCAGCGAGGTACAGTCAGTACAATCACATATGCGGTACTTAACTAGAATTCCTAGAAATTACATTTAATTAAATATTTATCAGTTAATATAATCAAAACAATCATTGTCTTGTTAAAAATTACTAGCTGTGCCCGCGCGGCTTCGTATGCATACATTTTTTGTATACTGTTTGGTTGTCATAGAACTTTCACGAACCTTCTAGAACATTCTCCTTCCAGAACTTTCAAGAAATTTATCGAATGTACAGGAACCTTCTAGACACACCGACACATTCCGCCACTCAGTTTAGAACCTTATAGAACTTTCGGGAATTTTCTAAAATCTTCTCCTTCCAGAACTTTCTAGAGCAGGTTTTTCCGAACTTTCTAGACTCACCGACACAGTCGGCGCGCCTATTTTGAAACAATCTGAAGCATTTGCGGCCTTCCCATAACAAAACAATGTGCTAAAAAGGACATTTTTGTCACCCATTCCCACCCACGCACAGCCACCCCTACCAAACTCGCATATTTTCGATGTGACACCAAGGGCTATCCACCACCATAACCACCGATGGGTGGTTGTGGAGAAAACTTGGCGGATAGGGAAACACGGATTTCTTTTTATATATATATATATATTGATTTAGTTAATCTTCATAATTACATCAGATAAACATATTTACATGTTTACATCAATATTTAGTTATCTACGTGTTATTAAATGCGCTGGCTTGTGTGACATATGAGATATAACTTTATTTTGTGCCAAGCCCGACGAAAACAAAATGCGGCATCAGCGTAGCCTGCTGTAGGGCTTCTGCAAGCAGTCTGGAGAGGCAACTCGGGATGTCACAAATTTAACAATTACAACAGCCAGTTACTCACTATTGGCTTTATAACCTATGGTGGATCATGGCTAGAGATGAAACGGAAATCTGGTAACAATCCGGCAGATACCAGATTTTCACCAAACTGCGAAAATTTTATGAAATTAACACCAAAAAATTGATTCACCGATAAAAGAAGATACTTATAAGCAAACAAAATCTGTATAATCTATGAAAATTTACTTTTTATGTATTTATTTAATCTAGAAATTGTTTAGTGTTCGAAATCAAGCAAATGTAAATTGTGATTAATGAATATTCATTTCTCTGCATTTTAAGACAATAAGCGATTGTGATTTTCGTAAGCTTGACCGGGTTCAGAAAATAATCTTTCACTATATATGCTACTAGAAGGAGATGAAGGATAAATTCTGGAAAATTTTATGAAATTTGGGTACTCTTTTGAATTAGCTGACCACATACCTATAGGTAGAATCGCGACTACCGTCGATTCGAACTGTTTTCAAGTAACAGTCAATCTCGTTTGCAATAGTGTTAAGAATAAATACTTTAATTGCATTATAAATGTGTCTTAAATATACGCGAGGAGGGACATACTTCCGTTGTGACGTGAACCCCTCGTCTGAAGAATGAGTTTAGTTCATCGCTGTATAATTTTATAGTCTGTGGGGTGATATAAAAAAAGAAAGTCATCACTAGCAGCAAAATAATAAAATCTTATAATAACATTTTTTCAGGATTTCAAGACATTGCCGGCTTGGAGCATGTTAAGCAGAGTCTGCGAGAAGCCATCGTGTACCCAACTAAATATCCGCAACTCTTTACCAGTAAGTTCCTCTAAAATTATAATTAAAAAATACTAAGAGTTTTTTGGTTGTTTTGTGAGTAGTGTGTCTTGTACGGTTTTTGATTTATCACAAGTTATTAAGTGAAATTCTGAAGCCAAAATTAAATAAAAATTATCAGCATTTTCTGTGTACAGTTTTCTGGGATATTCTGCCATGTATACGTGACCTCTCTGGCCAACGTTTCGGAACTTATTGCAGGGTCCATCATCAGGGCTGATGTTTCTGAATTTCATCATCTGGATTCGTTTTCTGTAAAGACAGCGGGTGAATATTCAAAACTAATAAATGTCAGGATCATACCAACGACTGTTTTATTTTCCGTAAAGACGCCGGGTAAATTTTCCAAATTAATAAATAGCGGGATCATACTAACGACAGATTGATTTTAACCAAAGACGGCGGGCGAATATTCCAAATAAATATATCTGTGGGCGAAAGGGACAACCGAATGAGTAAAAATATTCAGGTTTTCTGAATGATAGTCCAACGTTGTACAAAAAATAAGTCAGAAATATTGAAAAAAAATGCAAACTTTGATGTCGCATATCTCCATGACTATTGATATAAGGTCATGATAGCTTAAACATTTTCGACTCATAATCAAGGCAGGAGTATGGTCCTGCGAAGTTATTAATGTTTTCCAAATAACCCTGTATACTTCTTTCTATATATAATAAAGAAAGAAGTATGTATACACAACAATATCAGGTGTAAGCAGTAAAATATTAGTTCAATAAAAAATAAAATAATTAAACAGAATTGTTTTATTTTATACAGCGCAGAATTGGGAATTCACCGAAATGTCGCATGTGCACATCGCACAAATCAAGTAAAAAATAATAGATAATAGCTTACTAAGTCTATCGCTTGCATTCAAATTTCAAGTCTCTGTCATAGTTCGTGTACACAGATCTGCACTCTATGGTTGTGTACTTTAGAGTTGAAATGAAATTACCCGTCGAGCCGTCTATGGCGTCGACAGCGAGAGATGAGAGAGAAATAAACGGATACGTTTTGTCTTGCTCTCGCCCGTTGCTTTGCACTACATTGAATCTCGAATCGTCCACCGTCCATCGTCCACAGCGTCCACCGTCTACCGTCTACGAATTCAACTAGTCCATGCGATAAACGTAAACCGTCGACGCGTCGACGCAACGTCAACGGTTGATTTTTCAACTAGTCCGTCCATTCAACGCCCATCCCTAATTGGTACCCTAGTGATGGGTCGTCGACGTATTTACCGTCGACGAAACGAGACCGTCCACGTCCATCCATCGACGAGACGATCAACTAGTTGAATTCGTCAACTTCATTACGCAGCGTCGCGGACGTTCTATCTAAACATCGGGACGATGGTCAACTGTCTACGGTTCGACGCGACGCTGCTCGACGGCTCAACTGTTGGCTATTTTTATTACGTTAATTTATAAAATTTAACGAAGTTCGAAGGAATATAGTTTCGGGGAATGTAAAACTGCTACTTGTGCTTATATGTAAAAAGAAATATTTTATTATTTATTTGTTTACGCACATTATACGCTTTTACATATTGTTTTATATACTTCTTTCTATATACAATAAAGAAAGAAGTAGTTGTACACAACAATATCAGGTGTAAGCAGTAAAATATTAGTTCAATAAAAATAAAATAATTAAACAGAATTGTTTTATTTTATACAGTGCAAAATTGGGAATTCACCGAAACGTCGCACGTGCACATCGCACAAATCAAGTAAAAAATAATAGATAATAACTTATTAAGCCTATCTCACCCTACGCACGCATTCAAATTTCAAGTCTCTGTCATAGTTTGTGTACACATATCTGCACTCTATGGTGGTGTACTTTAGAGTTGAAATGAAATTACCTGTCGAGTCGTCTGTGACGTCTATGGCGTCTACAAATCGACAGCGAGAGATGAGAGAGAAATAAACGGAGACGTTTTGTCTCGCTCTCGCTCATTGCTTTGCACTACGTTGAATCTCAAATCGTCCACCGTCCACGGCGTCCGCCGTCCACCGTCTACGAATTCAACTAGTCCATGCGATAAACGTAAACGGTCGACGCGTCGATGCAACGTCAACGGTTGATTTCAACTAGTCCGTCCATTCAACGCCCATCCCTAGACTACCCCAAGAGTAGCTTGTTGGTGAGGTGGTCATGACGCCTAGTGATCTGACGGTCGATGGTTCGAGCCCTATTCCGGGACACCAGCAAGTTAGTCCCATTTTCTCAGCACAAGCATGTATTTCATTATACAAGCTCATTTTGAGAATAGTAAGAATATTGATGTGACATGTATTCCGTGTTCGCATCTCTATTTAAAAAAATGTCTGTGAAAAAATATCCTTGCCTAACTATTCAACAAATACACCTGGGATGGGATGACTGTAAAAAATTTTCTTCCTCTCTTTTCATAAAAGGAAATCCATATCTATAACTGTAAAACTCAATGTCTGTCTGTTCCCTATTCAAATCTACACCGTTTGTCCGATTTAACTCAAATTTTGCTTACTTATTCCTTAGGACCCGGCGGGTAACATAGGCGACATTTCTCTCCTACCCCTTTATCCCTTCCCCTCCACCTGATATATTTTCAATGCAAATCTGTACTGTTTGACCGATCGGACTCGAAATTTGCAAACTTATTCTAAAAAACCCGGCGGGTAACATAGGCGACATTTCCTTCCTTTAACCCTTCCCCCTCCCCATGATGTATTTTCAGTGCAAATCTGTATCGTTCGACGGATCGGACTGAAATATTTGCAAACTTATTCCTTAGAACCCGGCGGGTAACATAGGTGACATCAATCCCCAATATAGACACACATTAAACATTTTTAACCTTCCTGTAACAGTTAATAAATTTTTTTTCAAAATTATTATCTAAAGTCGATCCTGAGGGAGCCAGAAGGTGATATCCCTTTGTAATCAAATTTTAAACACAGGCTAAAACATAATTTGGCACTATTTACTTGCTGTGCCAGATTAGACACGCGCGCCGAGCCTGAATTTGCCAGCGGCGGCGCGCCGCGACGTTGCTAATTTTTTTAGGGGATATGTTTTTTTAAGGAATGTTTAGATGTCGTGGAAAAACAGAAGCAAAAATATTCAAATCAAGGAGTGTTCTATTATAAAGTTTTCGAATGCAACTTTTAGGTGCCTTTGCACCTAAAAGTTGCATTCGAATTCGATTGTTTTCTTTAAAACCATGCTTTCATTTAAGATCACGGTTTTCTTCGCATAACTCATAATTGTCACATATGAATATGATCTTGTTAACTCTCACGGGACTCATTTCATGTCTTCTGAGGTGCAATTTTGTATTTGTTTTAATTAATCTGGCTCTTAAGTTATATGATTACATGTTGTGTTGGCTAAATCCAAGACAATGGTCCCATTGCATATACAACGAAAATGAGTATTTCACTATATTATTGAATGTGCTAATAACAAATTGAAAGATAATTTACGTTTAAATAGTAAGTATTAAATAAGATATTACACTTTAAAGTTTCGAAAAATGCACTGCATATTTTGACATTTCATAGGCAATATATGAGGTTAGGTTAGGTTGTTAGGTTTGGTTTGGTTAGGTTATTAGGTTTGGTTAGGTTAGGTTATTAGGTTTGGTTTGTTTAGGTTATTAGGTTTGGTTAGGTTATGTTATAAGGTTTGGTTGGGTTAGGTTATTAGGTTTGGTTTGTTTAATTAAGATTACGATTATTTTAGTTAGATTAAATTAACAGGACGTTAAATTATATAGTGAAATATTTATTTTCATTGTATGAACAACGGGACCATAGTCTTGGATTATTCCGTTGTGTTTTTATCCTTATGCTAATTACCTTGGACGCCATGGACTTTGCATTCATATTTTGTACCACCACCACAGGCGTTGGAAATGCGTGTTAGGCTAATAACGTTAGAAGTATGGCAAGACAGGTGGGACTGGGAGATGGACACACCCCTTCTTCCCGAGTGTGCCGGTTTAGGCGGCACATTCACTGCAAATGCATATTTCGGCGTTTTTTTTTTTTTGAAAATGTGGGTTTTTATTATTCATTTATATCAGAATGTATACTATAGACTGCAATTTTTTCAGGGCAATAACTTAGATAGAACCTTTTTTATTACATAAAAGTAATAAACTGGACATTATTTATAATAATTAATAAAATTATAAGCATTAATCGACAGGCCGCGGCTAAAAAATCGTTTTTAGTGTCCTAGGCGGCGCTAATTTATATGTACGCTTAATATGTTTTTTTTTTTACGTATAAAGTATACTTAATTATCTAGAATTTTTACTAAGGAAATCGAGAAATATTCAATATTAATAAATTTATAATGTTTTAAATTTGCAAGAAATTTTTACGTTTTTTGTTGATTTTAAAACGCTTTTTATTTATATAAAGAGATAAATATGCATTTGCGTGAATGTCTAGCCTTAAAGAAAGAAACTTGAGTTTTTCCGGAGGTTATTTTCCGGCTCTGGACCACTATACGGTACAGATGCTTTCGGGCCACGGAGAGTTCAGATCTAAACTCCATGACATTGGACTCTCCGCTCATCCATGGTGCACCGGTGCCAGAGTGCTCCAGACTCCGGGGCATTGATCCTTAATTTAATTGGGCATTAATCCTCGGCGATTGCGAACTCTTGATGGATGCTAGACACGATATGCGTGTTGGAATATTCGGGTCACATGACACTGGTCGGCATCTCACAAACGCCCATTTTGTTAGGAATGAAAGTAACTTCGAATGCCTCCGTGAGTTTGTTAGGGTGTTGTGGTCCCGTTAGCAAATCCTCAGGGCGACTACTCAATATAAATCCGATTAAAAATATCCTGCTTTGTAATTTTTCGTACTTATAATATTTTTCGCCAATTTGTTTCTCTTTTCTTTTATTCTACTTAATGCACTTATGTTTACAATTACTTTGATTTTCATTTTGTTACTTATATAGTTTTTAATTACGGTATTTCCCAGACCAGAAAATTAATCCTATTTTTAAAGCACAGCTTTAATTTATTTTGAAAATAGTAACAATATTAATGTGGCACGTAATCCGTATATTTAACCAAATTGTAAAATGTGATTGAGTTTATTTTTTCTATAAATATTCCATTTCTTTCCATGTAATTCTATAAAAAAGGTTAATTGCATGTAGTTTTATCTCTGTATTTAATAAAGCGCTAAAAATGATGTAGGTACGCAAATACAAGTATGCTAAAATTTACTTCGACGTATAAGTATAACGTCATGTCAGGTGTCCCCAACGTTGATTATCAATTGAGAGTACATGTCCCTGTCTATAGCGGCTCCAAAAAGCTCTTCTGCTATCCTTGTTCCTGTCTAATCTCGTTTATTACGGAGCCATCAGCTCTGCTTCCTGCCGACACTCCGTTTTCCATCTATCTATCAAATGATACGCCTACGGAAGACAAATCACCAACGCAAGTGTTCTACAGATTGTAAATCATCTTCGCCTAGTACTTTTCCGGTCATCAAATCGTAAATCATATTCAATAAACATTCCTTAAGCGTATTAACTGCAAATTTAATTTGAATTTTAACTATTTGGACTCAATAAAATTTCATATATATTGTCAGATCAATCCTTTCTTTTCCAAATAATTCGTAACCTTATTGATTCTCCTGAAATCATCAGCTTGCTAGCTTTCCACGTCCCATTTCGACCTACCAGACAGAATTACCTCTTTTCCCTTCCAATTTATCAAAACCAACAATAGGAAATCCTCTCCCATCCCACGCATATGCTCAGATTATAATTACCTCTTAAATTCAATAGATATTTTTAATTTATATAAATTAACTTTGTAAACACCACTTATTTATTGAAAAAATTCAACATGTTTCGAAACCAATGGCTTCTTCGTCAGGAATTACTATCACACATGCTCAAAAGATACCCCTTCTCATGGTGAATGACATTAGCGTGTTCATAAATCAACCGGCGGTTGATTTTTGAGCATGCCACTAATATCCTGACGAAGAAGCCATTGGTTTCGAAAGATGTTGAATTTTTTAAATAAATAAGTGGTGTTTACAAAGTTAATTTATATAAATTATAATCATGTCACCACAAAATAATAATTTTGCTATATTTGAAGAAGAAGATATTTTTAACACTAAATATGAAGACTATCATCATATGGTGAGGCAGATACTAGAAACTCGTTCCCCTCCCTGACCATATACATCGCGAGCCCCTTTATGTCTGTGTTAAAATTTAATTTGAAACAACCGGTTAAATTATGTTTTATTTGTCATTGTCAAATTGAATTATCTATGATTATGTCCTATTTGTGTTATCCTTTAATTGTGGGAGACACTTAACTATTTTTTTTGTATTTCATCTTATCAAGCGATTGTGTCTCCCTGTTGGATGACCGAATTAAATAAAAAAAAATAATAATAACTATAGTCCGCAGCAGCTCGTAGTTGGACTGTGGACTTAAGTTCTGTCTGTAGATATGCTATATATGTTCTGCCTGTTCTCTATACAATTCTACTCTACTACTATTTAGGTAAAGAATTTCGAATATGGGCTAGGTATCTAATAGGGATAGAAAAGCTGCTGTGGCTACTGTTGTATCTTCGTCTCACTATAAAAATGGCCAAATTGAAAAAAAATAATAAGAAAATCGAAAGAGAAAAGAATACTAAAGACAAGAAACCCAAAGAAAAGAATGGAAACACAAGAAAAAAACAAAGACTAGTGACAATGAAGTGATTGATAGCAAAGGTGAAGAGGAAATCCACTTTGATTCAGACAACGAATGATCTCTTACAAGATAAACATTTATTATTGTTATTTTCTAAAAAAACTAATTAAGTTCATATCAATAGTCCATATTTAAGTACCTACCCATGTTTAGCACCCATTTTGCAATTTTGTTTAATGCTCAATTTTGATAATTAGATACGTAGATTATTAATAAAAATATAAGACTGTTACTTGGTTTTCTAAAAATATATGTCAGATTAAAATTTATTTAAAAAAAAAATTCTAAATATTTTTTTATTATTGGCTTAAAAACAAAATGGTAGCGGCGCATTTACCTGTAATTCTCTCATATTCATCATTATCACAAAAATTCATATCAAAACAAAAAGTTATTTTAAAATATTTAATTTGCGTTTATTTCATGCAACTAAAATAACTCAAATTAGATGGAATATAGAGCAAGTATTTTTGTAGAGTGATAAATTTAAACACTTTCTTAATAACAAAAAAATTAAACATTATTTTATTCAAGAAAAAATCACAATTTATTCATTATCTTTAGTATACAGTATGAAAATAATTCACATTTGCTTAAACAATATAAATTAAAAAGTATAGTTTTGATCAAAAAGAGATACTTAATTCGCTAACAAATAAAATCATAGTAAGATCGTATAACTGAGAAAATGTCATATTATTATTATTGTTATTATGTTATTAATTTCCATATACTTGATATTAACTCCACTTTTGGAGACTGGTTGGTTCCTTATTTTCATCGAGATCACACACACAGCTTGAACTTTTTGTATTAAAAATTAGGACTGCGGACTGTCTGATACATTCTGTAATTAATTGAATTTTGAATATGTAATCAAAAATGTGTCGCGTTGTGGATTGTCAAAAGAATGGAACAGAAGTGACAGTAATGATGAAGAAGACATTCAAATTATTTGGAGACGCCTTTTGGATGCCTGCGATGAATGAGTGACTTTCATTTGCACCAATAGAAACCTGGTGTCCTGGCAACAACCATACACTGGCTGTACTCGACGGAAATCCGGAATATAAGTTTTGTGGCGGCAGAAATGGAGAGCGAAAGAATAATATATCAAGATACAGGTTGTACAAATCGCATCCTAGCCTTAGACTATGACATGTCAAAAAATGGCATTCATTCAAAAATTTAAAGTTTAATTTCTCAAAAAATCATTTCTCAGAAAAAAAAATTAAAGAGTGTTTGTAGAAAAGAGTTTGTTTGTTTTTTTGTGAGCGCCATACTTTATATTTTATAAAGAAAACATTAATATGAGTAGGAAATTGTACATTTAATGGTATTTTTGAGATATCATATTAAGACTAGACAAACGAATATTTTTATCAAGTAATTTTCTTTCTTAATTAATTAATCTTTAATCTTAATCTCTAATCTTTCTTAATTCTTAATGTAAATTATTATTATGCCTACATATACTTGTAACAAGATAAAAGCTTTGAAAATAATAATGAAAACATTATTTTTTCGTATATTTTTTAATAAATTAAAATACAACGTTGTTTACTTTTCACTACTTTTTCAAAATTTTTTAATTAAAGTGTTATGGTGATAAGTAAACAACGTTGCATTTTAATTTCTTAAAAAATATATTACAATGAACTTCCACAAAGTTTGTCATGATAATTTGGAAACATTATTATTTTTCCATTTTTTTTTCCAAAATAAGAAATCCAAGGATTGTTTGTTCATTTTGGGTTTGACCTGTTTTCAAATATTTTTTCGTCATGGACTTTGTCCTTTATATATGGGTGTAGATATATTACATAAATATTTTTCTAAACTCGTGACTAAAAGCATTGTCTAGAAACATTGTGAAGTATGAAAAATAAAGACTTTGTTTAGAGAGTTATGATATTTTTTGACCGCGTAGTTAATGATGTTTTCAATATTTCTGCAACACCAACTTGAAAATGAAATGAATTGACTTGTCATAATCTAAGACTAGGAGTTCGAAATAATTAAAATAAAATCTGTATGCACACCACTTTTCTGAATCGATCAGTAACTATGTTTTAAGGCTTAGGCCGGGTTAGGTTAGGCGAGGTTAGGTTAGGTTAGGTTAGGTTAGGTTAGGTTAGGTTAGGTTAGGTGAGGTTAGGTTAGGTGAGGTTAGGTTAGGTTAGGTTAGAATATGGGTCTGCATTCGCCGTTGCCGTCTCTCTGCTGACCGGGCGGGCAGGCCTGCACGGGGGCATCTATCATGTTCCTCGTGGAGAGTTGCGCGTCCCCCGGGTCCGCCGCGGGAGCCCGGGCCTCCGCTGCCGGCGGGGCGCTGGGGGGCAGGTCAGCCGAGGTGGGCCCCTCAAAATGCATCCTGTCGTCGAGGTCTGAACTCGGCGTGGCCATGATGCTGCCGTATCTGTGAAGTTGATCATTCAGCGTTATCGGATATTTTTGAAATTACCGACACAAATTGACGAGTGTTATTATTGACAATTGACAAGAACTGAGAAAATAAAAAAAATAAAAACTGTCCGGCAAGGTGACACAATCTCGCCTAAACTCTTTTTGTTAGTCTTAGAAGATGTGTTTAAGACCCTAAATTGGGAAAACAGAGGTGTGAAGATAGGAGGCACTTACTAAAGTCATATGAGAATCAAAGAACTAAATATAATGATAAAAGAACTGCACTAGGCTTCGAGCAAAGTTGATCTTAATATAAAAAAAACAAACATTTTTAGTCCAGAGAACAAAATCATCACAATCAATAACAATAGTATTGAAATAGTAGATGATTATATTATGTACCTGGGACACAAGATAAAAATGGGCTAAGAAAACTAAACAGCAAAATATTATTAGTATTTAAAGCAATAGCTTTGTGGTTAGACATTATAACAGATTGTTAGTTAACTTTGTAAAAACCACTACCAGATTTTAGGTCTACCGGTTTGGAGACGTACCCGTCTCTTCGTCAGCCCTGATACGGTACCGGTCTCTCGATACCGGTAGACCTAAAATCTGGTAGTGATTTTTACAAAGTTAACTAACAATCTGTTAAACAGCAAAATTGCCAAGATGAATAGGAATGAGGTGTCATTGAAAGATTTGGCAGATACTTCGTGGTGCAACATTATAATTTAAAATATTTTTTACTTAACTTTGTAACACACACAATAGCTATAATATTAATTACTCCAACCAATGTCGTACGTTTCTGCATTTGGATGATGATTTCTATTTGTATACAATAATTTTGTCCCCTGCGCTGTTTATCGGGACCTGCGGCGTAGTGAATAACACGTCTGACTGCAGATCAGAAGATGCCAGATTCGAATCCTGGCTGGATCGAATTTTTTTTTTACGGTCGAGAATATTTTTTTTTTTTAAATTTTAGTTACGTTTTTGGTTTTGAACATTCAAATTTGTTTATGTAAAAATTAAACAAAGATTAATTTTTTATAATGTTGTATAAAAGTAATCAACACTACGAGAAGAGAAGAGAGTAGGTACCTACCTATCGAACTATGGTTTATTCCGCTCTGACTTATTAATCGGTTAGAAATTTTGAATAAATACTTTGTCTTAATTATATCTTTAACTACCCGTAATTAAAAGTGGAAATTTACCAGATACAATTGACCGCGAAGCGGCTGACGTAGGCATAGGTAAACAATTGTGTTTGCTGCACAGCAAACACAATAGCCGCCCGCAGGGCCTAGCAGGAAAGCAATCGGCGAAGCCAATTGCTTTCCTGCTAGTGAGTTATTAAATCACTACTATAGTTTCCAGATGAGTAGTCCCTCTCATCATCAGGTATAGATAATAACTAACTTAAATACAAAATGAATCAATCTAATTGGGTAGGTCAGGGGGGTCAGGGGGGCGCGCGGCAGGGAAGGGTATTTTTTTCCCCGAACAGCCCTAGGAGTGGTGAACTGGACTGAAATTATTAATGTGTTTCTAGAATTCAATTTTTTTTTTTTTTTTTAACAAGTGTTATTGTTTGTTGTTATAAAAGTGTCTCTATTATCCCTCTTCTAATTTATTACTCAACTACAACTTTACATTTCAAATATAACGAGATAATAATATTTTTGGTCAGTGTCTCTTTTTACCAGAGAGTGTGGAAGATACCTGGACAGGGTCAATAGAAATAGTCAATAGAGACACTAAACGTAAAATAGATACCGAGGACATGAAAAAAAAGGTACCTAGATACTTTTTATAAAATATTTTTTGAATAAAACTAAAGTGTTATTGAAAAGGAATGACCTTTAATTAGAAAAATTAATTAAAAAAAAAACAAGAACAATAAGTACCTAAAAGGCAAAAATATACAAAAAAACAACTAGTGTTTAATATATTTTTTATTATTTTAGATACGTGGCATTTTAGATGAAGTGTTCTAAAAATATAAAGAAAGCAAAATTTACGTTAATTATGAAAAAACAACCTTTTATTGTAAATATCTACACCAATTTCCCCCCCCCCCTATTGTCTCTATTCACCACGCTGTCTCTATTGATTCCGAATTATGGGACCCAAAAAACATTGCCAATCATCTGCAATTATTTTTTAAAACAATTTTATTCGTTTGTCTCAGAATGTACTAGAAAGTCACATAGGATTAATTATAAGTACCTACATACAGCGACGATACAGTGTATTAAGTAAATATTGTGCTGTATTAAGCAAACAAAAATGGTCTTCTATAATATTCACACTTTTACGAAAGAAAAGTACATTTTTATAATGCGCAAGTGCTTTTGGAATAATCCAAGATGATGGTCCCGTTGTTCATACAATGAAAATAAGTATTTCACTATATAATTTAACGTCCTATTAATTTAATCTAACTAAAATAATTGTAATCTAAATTAAACAAACCAAACCTAACAACCTAACCTAACCAAATCTAATAACCTAACCTAACCTCATATATTGCCTATGAAATGTCAAAATATGCATTGCATTTTTCAGAACTTTAAAGTGTAATATCTTATTTAATACTTACTATTTAAACATAAATTATCTTTCATTTTGTTATTAGCACATTCAGTAATATAGTGAAATACTCATTTTCATTGTATATGCAATGGGACCATTATCTTGGATTTAGCCAGGCTTTTAGCATGTGCAACTCATCACTTCGGTTGATGGCGATATTCGCATCACGGCGATGTTTAACGATGTGATTGTGAATCAGCTTTTAATGTTTACTCGTCTCGCCGCTCCGTAAAATAGCCGGCCCAAAAAAACATGTACAAAAAGTGTGCAAACGGCCAAAGCAAATAATCGCACTGATTTTTTTGGCGTTTCTTGCGCAAACATGTAGAGCCAGAAAGAGTACAGGGCCCCTCGTTGTTCTCGACCTCGAGCCGCGTCTCGGCGGACGATTCTCGCGAAATTTATTTCTGAATTACCTCACTTGCGCCGCGATATTCAACAGCCGTTTGTGCCAAAGGTGCATTCGGTGAAGCGGGTACATTGTCAAGGCGATCGCGACCGTTATCATTACATCGCAAAAAAAAAGATTTCGGAGTACCTACCCACACTAGACGTATGTACGGTAAATCCATGTATGATTGAGTAAAGAATGAAGATATTAACAATGAATATCAAGCTGATCGTAGCATAATACATAGAATAAAAATAGGGTCGCTCAGGTGGTTTGGGCATGTTGAGCGAATGAATGAGGAAAGAATGGTAAGAAAGATATATGATGCAAGTGTTGACGGCGCCAGAAAGAGAGGGCGACCACGGAAGACGTGGCATGACCAGATTAACCAGATGCTGGAAGATGGTCCTGTTAGAAGCCTGAACAACCGTCGAGCTTGCATGCGAAGATGTATGAATGTAGACGAAGCGAATGTTGTATGCCAGGACAGAAGAGTATGGCGCTCTATCCTCTCTGCCTACCCCCACGGGGAAACGGCGTGATGGTAAGTTAGTTAGTTACGCCTACACTTTAGTGACGGATGTTTTTGATGCGTTATATTTTTGTACTACAGAAGTCTCTGAAAAACACGTGACTAAAAAAAAAGTTAAGGTTGAAACATACTACTAAAACGCGACGTGACGTGTCGACACTTGATGGTACTGATAAACACGCTTATTAGTGGCACGTGAGCATGCGCAGTATTGACCTTCTTTAGCCCTTGCTTATTAGCGGCATGTGTGTACGCGCATTGCTAGTAATGAGCGTGCTCATTAGTGGCACGCTCAAAAATCAACCGCCGATTGATTTATGAGCATGCTAATGTCATTCACCATGAGAAGGGGTATCTTTTGAGCATGTGTGAAAAGGCTTGCTTATTATGAGCATTTTTAAGTCATTCGCGGTTAGTATCGATTATCAATGCGATCTTCTCAGTCCGCGACAGATGAAACGAATATGGCGCGTTGGGGAGATGATAAAACATTACTTTTCGTGACTTATTATAGGAATCACGTGTGTCTGTGGGATACTCTGTCACCGCTATGTAAAAATAATATGGCACGAAATAATGTTTATAAAACTTTATTAAAAGACATGAATGATTCAAATCTTACCATAAAAATTATAAAAACTAAAATCAAAAATATATTGATTTATTGGTTCACTTTAATTTTCTATTTTAGTTTGCAGTTTCCATTTTGAACAAGAGCGTCTCTATAAACTTGTGTGTTTGATTAAACCCAGGAACAACTGTTTTGATTTATTGGTTCACTTGAATTTTCTATTTCAGTTTGCAAAGTTTCAATTTTGAACTAGAGTTCCTCTCTATTCTATGACAAGAGCATGCCAATAATAAGCATGTGTGTTTGATTGTTAGCTTTGAGCATACTTATTTATGAGCATGCTTAAAATAAGCTTGCTTAAATGAGCAAGTGTATACAGTTGTTAGGGCATGGTAGTTTTGAGCATGCTAATGAGCATGCCAGTAATAAGCATTTTTATCTGTACCTTGATGCGAATCGTGCACATATACAACAAGCCACGCGACGCTACAACACGCTTTGCTAGTATCATAGAAGGACGGAAGTGTATCGACGTGGCCATGGATTTGCATTTCAAGACGAGCTGGATGAAGATTTTGAAGAAGATTTATTGCTGATTTTAAGAATATGTTTTACAGAAACAGTCGAACAAAAAAAAAATTCTTCCCAATATTTCTAATACTGTGATCACGGTATTGGCCTAAATTCATATCATACAACACCGGGTACCTTTTCCTAAATTCTATTAATCGCTATCATCCGACATTTCAAACAAAAACCAACAAAAAATATCTATAAACCAAGAATGTTCTTGAATGACTGACGCGTGGTGTCGGGTGTTAACAGGAAACACTGCGTGCGATGCGTCGGGTGGCGTGTGTGCCCCCTCTCCCGGCAACACGCCGACCTGGATCGGCTGGACGTTACCGCGTGGGGTTGCGTTTCATCACATGGCGTGTTGTCTATTCGTATCTGACCATATTAAATATATGAGATTGATAAGTACTGACATGCGTGGCGTGGCGTGGCATTGCGCTTTAGTAGTATGTTTAAACCTTTACTCGTATCGTAGTGACTACATACATATAAGTACTCGTATGTGTAGGTACAGGCTCGACTGCCAAGACTGCAATAAGGCGTACGTGGGACAAACAGCGCGCACAACTTCCAAAAGCAAACCCCGTCTTCCTGGAAAATCAGCACCGGCTGTCACTCATTTTGCATTCGAACCGAGGATCCTAAGAAAGCCCAGGAGTCGCCATGCAGGTCTTGTCAAGGTGGCGCTCGATATGTATAAGCAAGCACCGGTGAATATTAACAGAGATGATCGCGCTCCAAAAACCAATCTCGTCAATAGTGTTCAGGAAATAGATGAAAATACACAAAACACAAGACAATTCGCGACGATACATGTCTCCGAAACGATTTGGCCACGTAACACTTAAACACAGAGACCCTGCAATGGTATCCGAAACGTCGGCTAGAAAAGTCGTAAAAACTCGGCAAAACCCCAGAAAACAAAAACCAGAAGAAGAACTCGTTTGTAAATTCCGTACCCACACGGTATCTATTAAAAATTGACACAAAACACAAATACAATGCTAAGTACTTATTTTCTAACAAATGAATTTATTAAATGTTAAATATAAACGCCTCCGTTTTCTTACAAAGTGTATGCACTTGTTGTGTGTAGATAAACAAATGTTTATTCCTGGCGGTATGTGCTGAAAAAATTGTTCTATTGACTGTATTTCTATTTTAATCTGTGCATTCGGGTATTTTCACATTGGTCTGCGTTGTAATCAAAATCACGTCTTGACTCCTATCATATAATTTCGACATGATGAATAAATATTATTTTAAAAGTTGGTAGAAATCAATTTGCTTCACACGCATTTACTAATTACTTCATCAAACGTGTCAAAACATTATATTAAAACCAATATTTCCGCTATAATGAGACAAATCGACGGCTCCTACGTATAATATCGTAACCCACAAATCGACGTTTTTTAGTTTTTTGGGTATTTCATATGTATTTAATTATATCTTTATTTCCAAGAAAGAAAAAAAATATTTTGCAATAAATAACGTTTTTTTCGGACGTATTTTATCGTATCTCAAACAATCACATATTTTTTTACGATGTATACTATCGTATGTAACACTTACGATAATTTGCGTTGGAAAATAACATAAGATAATTTTATTGTATGTAACACTTACGATAACATTCGTTGGAAAATAACATAAATAATACGTACAGTATGTACAGTATGTACAGTAGCCGGCAAACATCTTGAAATTCTACGGCGTAGTGGGGGGAAGTTTGCGCATCTACCTTTCCACCAAAGAGACCCAAATTTCGTCTTCTGCGCATTCACCCACCACGTCAAAGAATTTCAAGAAGTTTGCCGGCAACTGTAACACTTACGATAATATGCGTGAGAAAATAACATAAGAAAATTATCGTATGTAACACTTACGTTATTTTACGTCGCGTCTTTTCCGAAGTAAAATGTTGTAAGTCATTTATAGGATATTTTACGTCGCGTCTTTTCCGAAGTATAATATCGTATGTGCATTTCTACAAAAACCGTTAATAATTTCGACTTTTTGTGATTATTTATGAAACTACAGTATAAAGTAAAATATTGAAACGAAATTTCAAAAAAATTGGGCAATATTTATATTTATACCGGACGAAAATATGTTCAAATCCTTCTCCTGTAAAATTGAATTTTGTGGGTTACGATATTATACGTAGGAGCCGTCGAAATATTCACATTAGATCAGATGTCATGATATTTCTCATAGAACATCATTTCTCACAGAATATTAATAACAATCACTATTACAATAATCTTGTTATCCTGAGAATAGGGGGATAGAATAGAATATAATAGAATAATAAATATCGTCTTATATGGCGTGGTATGGACACAAAACCAAGAATCAATCCCTAAAATCGAGGCCTTTGAGATTCTCTCAACTCTGTAGACATATACTTAAAAGTTTCCTAGATAAATCGAGTTACGAATGATGAGCTCCACCGCCGTATGGAAAAAGGCTGGGAAAGCTGCGTAACATTAGGATAAGAAAGCTTAAATATCTCGGACAAATTATGAGAGGAACAAAGTATAGTCTTAACCAACTTATCATCCAGGAAAAATGGTAGTAAATAAAAAGTGGAAAAATGAATTATAGGAAGGCGCCACATCTTATGGCTACGTAACCTGAGGGAATGGTACCAGTGTAAATCGACTAAGTTGTTCGTATAAAGCATAGATTTTTACGAAAATGGATTGTCTGATTCGTGGAAAACGCAAAATTCTACGCTTTGAATGAAAGATTACTATTAAATCAAGTTGATACAACCGGACCTAAGTTCAATGTATAACGTATATTATAAATGTCTCACAGAGACGAAAGTATATTTTTATAGGAAAGTAGGTATGGAAGTCTTTGGGTGTTCATAGGGCTTACGACCTATCGTACGGCTGGCTTAAGTAATCACTTTAACATAACCAATGTGGTACATGTACATAAGTTTATAATAAATGGTCGCGACTCCTAAATTCCAAACCAATGGGTCTTACGTTGCTCGCAGCCAAAAACCGTCACACTACCGCGTGTGAACGTGCGGATATACTCGTTTAACCAGCGATGCTACAGCGAAGGTTCTGTCTTGGGAAACCATACCGGGAACTTTATAAATACCTATAAACTATTCCCATCTCTTCGAAATCTGGAAAGGGAGCCGCGGGCCAACCGCAGCCTGTGGTCTAGACTAAATTATTCTTAAAAATAATATACTTCTCACGCATCACGTAATTACAGTGCAATGGTCGTCATTTAATTAATTATGGGAATTTCGAACTAATGATTGGAGCTCACGTACCTAAAAAAAAGTAACTCATAAAAACCAAGTTTTTATTATACTCCCTTTCTTTGTAAAATATAACAACAATTAAAGACGAATTAAAACATATAACATAACACTAAACTTACAGGAATTTAATATATTTCTAAAATGTCAGATGTTTTGAGCTTTGATAAGATACTTCATGCTTTGAAAATTAAATTCTAAAAACATTTGTCAGTCAATGAAGATTTTCGACATTCGTAGTGAAGTACCTATTATGTATGCCGACGGAGTAATTCAATTTTAGAAAATATTCCGCAACGTTATCGGGCCGCCGCGCCGTTGCTAATGAAACTTTTCTAATGATTCCAATTTGAGAAAACCAATAAAATTTCTAAAACTCCGAAATTATACTATAATTCTTAAAAAAAATTTAACAAAAATTTGATAGATCTTCTTGATCGTCGCCAGGAGTCTACTTGCCAAGTTTCAGCTCGATTGGATCACGGGAAAAGGGTCAAAAATCGATCCAATTTTTTTTTACGGCAAGCCGGCAAGCAAGCAAGCAGACACCACGAGTTTTTTTTTTATTTTTATTTTTTTTTATTTATTAGAGACACTAACAGAATAATGGGTACATGATACTCAGATAATAAACATTATAGTGAAGACTATGCCCATTATCCCAACTACAAGTGTCCCAAAAAATGGTTGAAATATGCAAATATTTTTATTTATACTTCTTACACGAATGTTTTGGTTATACTTCTTCTTGGATTTGTGTAATGGTCGTAAACAGTTAGAAGCAACAGCGGGAACCGCGCGGTTTCAGAATCACGTGGGATCCGCGCGAGTCTTATTTATGCAGGTTGTATGTAATCGTTTAGACGGTGCCCGCCACTCGACCGCTAGAAAATAGATTATATTACTATGGAGCCTTTCGAGGGCGTTCAATTGCGTTGCGGGCACCGCGCGTTCCGCACGTCACAACAGGGCACGCGTGAGCTCATTATGGATCGCTTGGACACTGAACTTTTTATTGATGAAGTGGAGAAAAGACCTGTAATGTGGGATCTTCAGTGTGAGGATTACTCAAATATGCCAAGAACCAAGCTTGAGAGTTGGTGGAGATACTTGAAATGGTGGAAAAAAGAGTATTTTAGGGAGGTAGGTATTTATTCACCAAAAATGAACTGACAGAATGATATTTTTGTGTCTTGCCATGGAACACGGCCGTCGTTCACAAAGTAATGAGCGAATTTATCTCCGATATTCAAAGATGGAGAACGGCACCGGAGCCGTCAAAACTGACGTTTATTACTGACGCTACTCGCGCACACAAATCGCTTGATAACCGCGGCTGCCTGAATACACGACACAAATCTGCGGTTTCAAAACGCGCGATTTTCAATCGCACGATTCCCGCGTATCTGAACAAGCCCTTAGATGCAAGAGAGAATTCAAGAAATAATTTTCCATAAAAGTGCACGACGTCTTGTACTTAAATGACCCGGAAATGGGGCGAATGAATGCGCAGTGAAAATCAATCAGATGCATAAATTGAGCGTGGACAAAAAAATAAATCGGCAATAGAGGGTAGGCGAAGAAAATAATGTGAAGGTACACTTTCATAATCTGGTTTCTGGAGTGAAGGGATTACAGAATCTAAGCAAAAGATCTGACATGTAATAGGTATCTATGGAGAGTTAATATCAGATACATGACGAAACAGAATATATCATAGAAATTAAGTTGGAGCGACAACGTCCTCAAAGACATTTCTGCCTTGGAGCTTCTGAACTGGAGAGAGCTGGCACTAAACCGAGATGAGTGGAGGAAGACTCTTGAGGAGGCCAAGACCCACCAGGGGCTGTAGAGCCAAGAGTGACGATGATGATGATAACGCAGAAGACTACTTGTGTTATTGATAGATCTCGATTGACCACAGGGCTAAATAAAAGTCCCCAAACCAAACGGCCCCCCACGGTTCTAATTTAAACAGGGTCTAAAGTATAAAAACTAACCCATAAAAACGAAGTTTTTATTATACTCCCTTTCTCATTTACTAGTGGAAACTGGTTTGGCGCTTAACCTACGCGTTGGGCTTCGGTCAGGCGACGCTACGAAAGGGAGTAATAAAAAATTTCCGAAAATCCAAAATTATACTATAATCAGGTTTAGTGTCAACCAGATGCGTCGAAATATTTTCATACAACTGAGTAAGTTGTATGAAAAAACCATTAAAAATTTCTAAAAATCCAAAATTATACTATAATTATTTTTTTTTTTTAACGAAAATTTGATAGATCTTCTTGATCGTCGCCACAAGACTGCTTGCAAAGTTTCAACTAGATTGGACGGAAAAAGGGTTAAAAATATATCCAAAGTTTTTGCGTCAAGCAAGCAGACGCCACGAGTTAATATAAAGAGAGTAAAAATCAGTATACTTTCAAGAAATTTTAAGCTGCACTAAAACAAACACAAGAGTAGTGTAGTTTCGAGTTGCGGTAAAAAACATTCGACTTTAGGGTAGTAAAAAAATTGTAAAATTAAAATAATCATGTTGCATCGTCAAGTTCATTAATGACTTGACAAGAAGAGTACATTTCTGAAAATAAAGATCGAATAAAACAAAATTTGGGCCACCCATGTTACTCAGTAAATCCAACCACGGTTCGACTACCGTCCTAAATGTTAAATAACTTAATGATGAATAACCTAATAAATATTAACTTATTAGTTAATCCACGTTATAAATAAAATAATATTATGTCACGGAAAGACCGAAAATAAAATTTGGATTTTTGATTGTATAGAATGTGGATAGGCAATAAGATGGACCGACCGTGGGCCGGTTGCATCAACTTGGCTTATAGTAATCTTTCGTTTAAACCATCGATTTTTGCGTTTTTCACCAATCAAACAACCCGTTTTCGTAAAAATCTTTGTGTATTACGAAAGATTGCTATAAACCAAGTTGATGCATGGCCCCAAATGATTTTAATTATAAATTAATTAAAATTTAAAAACCAATGTTTAGGTAGTATACGTAACGTGACTATCCCGTTTTGAACGGACCGTCCCTTTTTCGGTTCTCCATCCCGGTGTCCCCGAAAAAACCTCTGGGACACAAAATTGTCCCGTTTTGTGATATTGACGAAGAGTTTGTGAAAAATACGGCCGCAGAATTTTATAAAACAAGTCGTGAATATTTGATACAGTGAACTTGGTTTTTTACTAAAGAATTAGAGATATTTTATTGGGCATGGGAAATCGTTCAAAAAGTATTGGATGTATTGATTGAAAAGGGATGTATTGATTGCAATAAAGACAGAAGTATTGTAAAAAGTAACCGAATGGAATAATCTAAATGTTTCGACGGAAACTCGTTGGGTGGAAGTATTCAAACACTTTCACAACAACAATCTTAAACATGAAAACTTTTGCATTTTAATTGAATATATTTTATGCCTGTATGGTATGCACCAGTAGAAAGAGTTCTTTAATGAACAAATTATGGACGACTGATAAAACCCAGTTAAAGATTGCGGTCCTTATAGCGATGTTAATAAACTAAGGTGAAACTAAAAAAAACGTACCAAGAATTCTTACTCAAAATCATCACCAGCTGTATCAAAACAAATTGATTTTTTCCAATTGATTCAGCAACATTGTAGGTAGATTGATATTTTTAAATATTGATTGTATTATTGGTATTTATCTACTTATATTTTATTAATTACACCTATATGTTCCAGAAAAACATTTCCATCGTTCAAAATTTCAAATTTCAAAACATCTACCGAAAAATATTAGACCTGCATTTTATACAAATAATAAATTCAAATGATATATATTTAACAATTCAGGTATTTATAAGCTTTCGTGTAAAGATTGTACAACGTTTTATATTTGAAAAACCGTCGAAATTTTTTTATTAAATAAATGGTATTTTACTCTTGTAAAAAAGCATTTGAGATGTCTGAATAAACATGGTTCTTCTGAATTTTCAAATCATTTATTAGAAAATGATCACGGTTTTAACAAAAATTAGGATTTCTATTTTAAACATAAATAATTTTGGTCTGAAATTGAATAATTTAGAATCATTAGAAATTAGTAAAGCATGTAATGTATACAAAATATTATTAATAATCAATTAAATTTAACTACTAACCCAATTTTTTATTTTTTTCCAATAATTGTGAATAATCATTAATTAATTTAATAAAATTTAGAAAATAATTTTTCAATTAATTTAGAAAAACAAAAGACATTTTGATATTTTGACATTTATAAAACACCCTGACGATGGAAAAGTTTTTCGGAAACATGTAGGTATAATTAATAAAATATAAGTAGATACCTACAAATAATACAATCAATACTAGTTGACGTAAATAAATAGATGTCCCGTTTTGAGTTTTTATATGTAAATGTAAATATGTATAAAAAAAATAGTATTGCGTATATGAGACTAATTTAATAATGTCGCGTACGGTTGACAAACACAAGTATACAAACAAAACTGTCCAACTTACATATACGTGTAAAGAAGATGCGTTAATGTCGTCACTCGAAGGTGATCACTGCGCGCACGTCTGTCTCTCGGGGCGACGGGACTCGAAGTACTGGCTCGTGGCTCTGCCGGCGTGGTGGTCCCTCACGAGCAATATGCGTCAATAGTGTTCTGTCTAAGCGATTAACTTGGCGGAGCGGTACCAGGAAACCGGGCCGCGCCTCTGTTTGATGTTCACCAGCGGCGGGGGAGACTGTCTGCGGCGCCCGCGAGGAAAACCCGACCGGTCTTGAAAGAGGGCAATGTCGGCAGAGAAAACATAGCTGGTAGGTGCGCTGTTCCGTCCTGGCAGACCATAAAGCCCTGAACACCCAAAGACTTCCAAACCCACTTTCCCATAAAAAAATATAATTTCGTCTCTACGAGACACCTGTAATAGGGTAGACGCGGAAACAGAAGAAATATCTCGCAAACTATATGCGGTGGGTTTTTTTTTTAGATGTGAGTTACAATTATTTTTGACCTTGCTTGCTATGTACAAGGCTTATAGTGTACCTCAATAGGAGTTCAAGTATTCTACTCTAGCTACTACCAGCTCCAACTCCTTCGCATTTGCCTATGTGGAGAGGGAACCACGGGAGACCTCTCCCAGAGGGAGTCGGACCTGAGGGGATCTTCCTATACGTTCTTATAACCTTAAGCTTTATTTGCGGTGGGGTGGGGAGTCCAAGGGGCAAATGAAGTACACAACAGATCCGAATACGAATCTCGGAGTTGCGTCGTTCACTGCGCATTGCAGTGCTTTACAGGAGGCCGTATTGTATTTTGGTGGCCAAAAGTAAGTTTTTTTTGGAGATTTTTCAAATTATTATGGTTTCTATTCAAGTGAGAGTATTGAGAGCGTTTTTATGTTTGAAATGTCTCAAGTACAGTAAACCAGAAGAACCAGGAACAAGTGATTTATTTCCATACATGTGAAATAGTTTATTATCAATTTTGATATAAAACAATAATACTAACCTTGACCAAATTTTTCTAAAATGCGTCAGTTAGAAAAATTACCTGTAAAAAAATGATGAAATTGTTGAAACCCAACAATTTCATCATTTTTTTATCATAAAAATAGACAAATAAAACTTATGTTAGTTGTTGTTTTATCAAAAGATAGTTGTTAATACACATCAAGCAGTTGTTAGTAGTGGAGTGGAATATTTATCAAACCATCATAGGTATATATTATCACAACTTCCTCATTCTTAGTATTTATAACAATGCGGTTTCAAAGCGTGTTCGGATTGTGGTGGCGCGCTATCTCGCCCATCGATAACGCCATTAATTAATCATTAACTTTATTTTACTAAATCGGAATTGCAATTTACTTACCATATCATTACCTTAAATTGTCAGAGACGAACAAACCTCTGACAGATCCGGTCTGACAGTGCAAAAGGGAGAAATCTGTCTTGGAATATATGCACAAAATTTACAAAACATGATTACATAGGCCAACTTTGACATCTCAAGACTGCGTATATTTTCATTAATACTCGCTTGCTTATATGGTAGAGTGAAAGATTGCCAGAGGGCGCCCTCTCCGTGAATATCTTGAGCAAGTGTGCCAAGATATGAATTGTGCCTCCTACACACGGCTGAAGAGGATCGCCGGAGACTGAGCAGAATGGAGAAGGAGATGTGCTTTGCTGCAAACCAATCCCACGGATTGAAACCCAGGAAAGCCCCTGGCGAGCGATTTGTGCCATTTGGTGTGGGTAGTGTCGAAAGAAAGTCCTAGCATAATTTTATTAAAGTATTGTATTTACCTACATTATGTAGATAAATGATTGCACAATATACTTTTCCTGATAAAGAAATTATAAATAATTAAGAGAGATGTAAACACAATTGTGAAATACGTTGTAGATCAACAGATTATACGATACGCAATATGTGGGATATAAAAGCAAAGGCAGCAACTTCCAAAAAATTAGAAAAATATCTTGAATGCAGTCACCGATTTTGATATGACTTAATTTGATATGACTTAATTACTGATTTTATACCATCCAAAATTATGTTTCCTATAAAGTTATAGATTAATTTTCCTATAAAATTTCGAATTCAGTATATTATAAATTAGTAATCCTCGACGTGCATTGAATTTTTTTTGTATATTGTTGCCTTTGCTTTTATACCCCACACATCATCGCGCATGTTAAGTTTGTTAAGCGCGGGTGTCAAGGTCAACGCTGTGTATCGTATGACAAGTAGCGGTACTTGGCGTAAAATATTGAGAATTTTGTCTATGGTAAACTTGTATTAAAATATTGTAAACTCGAGCGAGCGCCAACTAAGTGTATTTATATTTCATTGTAAGCGCTAAAAATGGTTGGGAGTTGAAAATTAGCCTTTATGATCACTGAAAAAAGAATTGGAGCTCATTGATTGGCAGATAAAAAAACTTGGTCGAGGGTTTCCTCCAAACCCGCATTTAGTTCAGCCTAAACCAATAGGCGGCTATTTGGTAATGCTCAATCCTCATTCGATGTAGCTCTTTTGGAAGCTTTCTTTTTTGAAACACAGGGATTGCGATGAGCATTTATCTGGATGCTTTTGAATCATTTTTCCTTTAGTCTACTTACTTAGATCATTCAAAAATATTTCATATAGCATCTGTATGCTTTTGACTCGTTTTCCCTTTAGTCTACTTAGATCATTCCAAAATATTTCATATAGCATCTGTATGCTTTTGACTCGTTTTCCCTTTAGTCTACTTAGATCATTCCAAAATATTTCATATAGCATCTGTATGCTTTTGACTCGTTTTCCCTTTAGTCTACTTAGATCATTCCAAAATATTTCATATAGCATCTGTATGCTTTTGACTCGTTTTCCCTTTAGTCTACTTAGATCATTCCAAAATATTTCATATAGCATCTGTATGCTTTTGACTCGTTTTCCCTTTAGTCTACTTAGATCATTCCAAAATATTTCATATAGCATCTGTATGCTTTTGACTCGTTTTCCCTTTAGTCTACTTAGATCATTCCAAAATATTTCATATAGCATCTGTATGCTTTTGACTCGTTTTTCCCTTTAGTCTACTTATATCATTTCCAGAATATTTCGATATAGCTCTGTATGCCTTTTGTGACCTCGTTTTCCCTTTAGTCTTCTTAGATCATTCCAAAATATTTCATATATCATCTGTATGCTTTTGACTCGTTTTCCCTTTAGTCTACTTAGATCATTCCAAAATATTTCATATAGCATCTGTATGCTTTTGACTCGTTTTCCCTTTAGTCTACTTAGATCATTCCAAAATATTTCATATAGCATCTGTATGCTTTTGACTCGTTTTCCCTTTAGTCTACTTAGATCATTCCAAAACTTTCCATATAGCATCTGGATGCTTTTGAATCATTTCCCCTTTAGTGTACTTAGATCATTCCAATACATTCCGAATAGCATCTGGATGCTTTTAAATCGTTTTCCCTTTAGTCAACTTAGATCATTCAAAACATTCCCTAATATGTTAACTTTTTACTTCCTTTATATTAACTCGTAGCGTCTGCTTGTTTGCCGGCTTGCCGTCGAAAAAACTTTGGATCGATTATTGACCCTTTTCCCGTGATCTAATTGAGCTGAAACTTTGCAAGCAGACTCGTGGCGACGATCAAGAAGATCTATCAAATTTTCGTTAAAAAAATTAATAATTAGTATAATTTTGGATTTTTCAAATTTTTAATAGTTTTTTTCAAATTGGAATCATTACAAAAGTTTGATTACTAGCAACGGCGGCCCGATAACGTCGCGGAATATTTTCTAAATTTGAATTACTCCGTCGGTATACATAATAGGTACTTCACTTCGAATTTCGAAAATTTAAATTGACTGACAAATGTTTTTAGAATTTAATCTTCAAAGCATGAAGTGTCTTATCAAAGCTCAAAACATCTGACATTTTAGAAATATATTAAATTCCTGCAAGTTTAGTGTTATGTTATATGTTTTAATTCGTCTTTAATTGTTGTAATATTTTACAAAGAAAGATAGTATAATAAAAACTTGGTTTTTATGGGTTAGTTTTTTAATAATGATTAATCTGTTATTCCCCATTAATGGGGCGTAGTAGTGATTGAACAGTATGCGAGAAGAAAAAAGTTACCAGTTTACCAACATATTTGCAAGTATGCAGTCCTTAGTAAGCCCACACTCCTCACCGATAGTGGATTTCAAGTGGTTGTGTAATCTATGCATCATCCATCATCACTCGTGTATATGAAATGTTTACATTTATTGCGCGATGTCATTTATTTATTATCAGGAAAAAATGCATCCGATGAGTAATAGAGGAAGTGTCAGTAAGGTGCAGTGCGCGGATAAGCCGGTGATATCTTAGAGTCAGGTATCTTACGACCGTGATGTTATAGTACGCCGCGATTTAAAACACTTAAAAAAATCATGGTTTATATAAAAATGTCTTTTATTCTTCCTCTTTCTTCTTCTTCCACAGTTTTTATCTCTCCACTGCTGGATACAGGCCTCTTCCATACAAGTGCAGATCCAGGGGGGTCATGGGGGTCATGACCCCCCTGGACTTGAATTATAACTTCTTGTGACTTGACCACGACTATGTGACCCCCCTGGCGCCAAAGCTGGATCCGCTCTTGCTTCCATATCCTTCCATCTTTCCTCGTTATTTGTTAGTTGTAGCCATTATTACTCCCCCCCCCACAGCGGCTACATCGTCGGCCCATCCCTTGTGAGGTCTTCCGACGCCTCTTTTATTTTACCAAGGTCTTTATTTCAGAACTCTGGGAGTCCATCTTGTAGTGTCTTGCCTTGCAGCATATCCTGGAAAGGAAAATTTGGAACCTTCTATGCGGTGTAGGGTCCCATTAGGATAAGGGATAGAAGAAGAAGTAGAAGAAATCGTATTCTTTGAGATATTTATGAGGATATCAAAGATAATAGTTGTTCAATATCATTCATATTTATAATTTATATAAATTAACTTTGTAAACACCACTTATTTATTGAAAAAATTCAACATGTAACAATTTTGGTGTTTACAAAGTTAATTTATAGAAATTATAATTATGTCACCACAACATAATTTTGCTATATTTGAAGAAGAAGAATATTTATTAAATTGTTTTAAAAATAATATTTTTGAGGTTATGTTGTGAGGATATATTATATTTATATTTTCATTCTTACAATACAAGAAAAAGCGACAACATAAGATAAACTGAAGAAAAAGAAAAACATCTCACAAAATCGTATGATGTACAAAGGTCTAAAAATCTTCGATAGCCTCCCAAAGGAAATTCAAAACACGGTGAATATAAGAAGGTTTAAGCAGGAGGGAAAAATTTTGTTGTAAAAACTTTTAAATGACTATATGGAATACAATATGTGTGTGCAACTAAATAATTAAGATAAATAAATAAATAATAAATACAACATTCCAATAAGTAATTAAAAAAATAATTCGGAATTTATCTAAATAAAAGCCAATCATAAGCTAGCCTTAGTCGGATAAAGTTAGATTATTATACCATCTAAAAAACGAGTCGGCAATCACGTCGCCGGGAGGCTTGGGTATTATCGGGGAAGGTATGCTGTTGTGGTCGCTGTGAAGATATTTATGCAATTACCATAATAATAAAAATTAATTAACTTATTACAACAAACGGTATAACTATACATTTGATAAAATATATAGTTATAAAATAAATATTGTAATAACGATTTGCAGAATTATGTAAACGACTGCATAGTAAAGTACCTTTAAAAGGAAAGTTTAACGACACCTCTCTGGCAATAAATAAACTGAACGAGCGTTTTTGGAAAGCTGTACAAGATGGTTAACGTATATACGTTAATAAATGTATAAATTCTCATATTTATACTTTTATTAACGTAGCCAATAAAAGTATAAATATGAGAATTTCAGATAAATTTGTTTATATTCTACCTGCACCAAAATTTTTTATCTACCTCTCGAATCTTACTTAGTTTACAATAAACCTAAAACTAGATTGATGAACTATATACCGTACATGTCTCTAGTAAATAACTTCTCTGAATTTTCGAACCACTCCTAGAAGAACACCGCCATAATATTTTTTTAAATATCTGGAACAACAGTGCCACAATTTGAATATGGCTGTAAATCATATATTCAAAAACATACATCAGGTACTATGTATACTTATACATCATCCAGGTGGTTTGGTTCAGAATGTGACATGTTGGATGTTGCGATATTATAGTGTAACAATGAGGGGAGACCCACCGCCTACTCAGGACCGTTTTATAAGCAAAAGCTCCTATACCGGTCCTACTCATTCGCCGCCAGGTTGGCATTTTTTAATGCTAAAGGCAATCGTGCAAGTCAGCGTTGCAAAGCAGAGTTGGGCCGCACGGCTGCCATCCAAAATTTTGCTCTAATTGTCCCGTCAGTTCACTTTTTTATTTTTTTTTAAATACACAAACCACCAAGATATTTAAATACAGGAAGCATTAACACGGTGTATAAGCATATATAAAATACAAATGATATAATAACACAATATAAAAATGCAAAGGATAGATAGGTGCGATATTATATTATAAATTAACTATATTTTTAACATATATATTTTTAAAATATATTTATATATGTTAAATATAACATATTTCACATATATAACAAAGTACTAGATACCTATGACACGGCCTTTGCAGATCTCGATATTTTATATTTAAGTTTTGAGCAGTTTACGAAATCCCTTACGTATAAACTCGCGCGATAACATTTTTCTTCCCACACATGTGGACACACACGCGAACACATAAAAACGCATACACACATGGACTCATAAAAACACTCAAATACACACACTCACACAAAATTGTTTTTCTTACATTTTTATCGATCCTGGTATAATATTCTTGTATATATGTGTTTTCTTGTAATTGGCCCAAGGCTCTGTACATCAATAATTGTTTTTTTTTCAAGATTTACTAATTATATGGCTGTGAGAAAACCAATAAATGAAAAATAAATAAAAAATATATTTTTGGTAAAATAATCGTAGTTCAGTCAACAAAGATCGGGATTCATCATCATCATCATCATCATCACTATCAGCCGTTTTCTACCCGCTGAAGAAGAAGACGGAGTTCCAAGTTGTCTCTCACTTTTTTCTGGCATTGTTTTTCGTTGCCACGCGTTTACAAATTTCGTCAAACAGCCGCAAACATTTTCTGTGTATAGTTTTCTGGGATATTCTGCCGTGTATATGTGACCTCTCTGGCCAACGTTTCGGATCCCATTGCAAGGTCTATCATCAGGGCTAATGTGAAACAGCCTCAAACATTATTTGTCGGCCGGGCCTGTTGATTTTGGTTACACTGGTATCCTGTGGAATCGTTGCGTTCGTCCAACGATTGTCAGTCCTTCGAGCGGTGTGGGCTGCCCATTGCCGTTTAATTTTCTCGACGCATTCAATTGCATAAACTAACCTTTTCTGTTTTCTTCTTGTGTCCTTTTTTTCTTTTGTTGAGAGTTCATTTTTCGAAGCTAAACGCCAGCACTGAATGCTTTTCGGCTTAGACACAGTGGAAAATTTCTTTTGAAAATCTTACGTCAAGTATTAAAACTATGTATGTTTGAAAAGACCAGATATTACCAATCGGTGGGATTTAAAAATAACGTCAAATATTTCTATACATAATAATACATTATAGAATTATCTTTACAAAAAAGATATAATTGAACACTATGACTGAACTAAAAATGAAATGAGACATCCAGAGAAATACGAGATCTTGCATCTCATAATGCAGGGAAAGATTGCCGGAAGTCGGGGCCCTGGAAGAAGGAGGACTTGATGGCTGAAAAACTTGAGACAGTGGTTTGGCCAGTCTACTGTGGAGCTGTTCCGGGCCGCAGTAAACAAAGTCCGCATAGCCAACACGATAGCCAACTTCCGTTAAACGGACAGGGCACGAAATGAAGAAGTAAAATGGAACGGCCTCCTGTTGATAAGAATAGTTTTATCCGGTAAAAAATAATAATAAATAGTTATGAAAAAAACCGCGCGGAAGGATTGATCGCCGTGTTTCTGGATTTTGTTGGAGGGAGTTATTTTTAAATTTTCTTTTAAAATGTTTGTATAAAGCGACCTATTAATAGGATCACATGTGGGAAATAATTATATTTGCATGACTCCTCCAACGTACCATCAAACCGGCTGTACTGAACTGGAATATCAGAGAAAAACAAAATATTTGTTTTGTAATACTCCTATTATTGGCATTATAATATATCTGTCTGATAAATAATCCCTATCCCTTTATTTCACAATACATCTATACCTATACAACTCAATGTCTGACTGTCTGTTATCTGTACAAATCTACACCCTTTGTCCGATTCGACTCAAATTTTGCATACGTATGCTATAGGACCCGGCGAGTAACATAGGCCATATTTTCCCCCTCTCCTTTTACCCCTTCCACTCCCCTGATATATTTTTAATGCAAATCTGTACTGTTCGACCGATCTGACCCAAATTTTGCATTCTTATTTTTTAGGTCCCGGCGGAATACATAGGTCATAATTCCCTCCTGGACATCCTATCCATCCCAGCCTAGATTAAATGGAAACAATGTTTTTATAATAGTCTTTGCAAAACAATGAAAACTTTGTGTCCCCCCACCTTATTTTTAACTAAAATCTTAAGCCGAGCAACGACGGATACAAACAGCCATTGTTATATAATATTATGCTTGTTAGGGACTGTCATCAACGACCCATCAGCTAGACTTATCTTACGGATATTTTCAGTATGCTATCCTCTTAAATGAAGTAGATTTTTTCTTCGTTCAAGCGAATACGGATAGTTATTTTATCTACCTACGACAATAAATTTCCATAATTGGAAGCATATCCGACGAAATCGTTCGCTGAGCCAACTTGGGCTGGAGAATACTGGAACGCCTGAACATAATTTTCATTAATACCACTCCACCGTATCTAAAACGATGTATAAATTTTAAACCAATACATAATTCCGCATGGCTACGAAAAAAAAGATAGCCTACAAAAGTTTACGAGTAACACAAATAGCACATGTGCTGGGGTATAGCGTGCAGACACAGCAGGAGAAGTAGAAGCAGAAGATTGGTCTCCTGCGAGACGAAAAGGGTTATGACGTAATCAGGAACAAAGAAATGGCAATGGACAGATCACGTTGCTCGGAGAAACACAGTCATCCAGTGTTACCCATCCTTCTACGAGTATCGAGTGGCCGACAGCCCACCCTAAAACCCGGTGGATTGACGAAGCAAGAATAAGAAGTTGACGGCCGACGAAAACATTCATGAGCTAGTTGCCGAACTGAATATGAGGATTATTTAGATCAGGGTAAATGAAGGTGATTAGACGATGGACACGTGGAGGTGCAGTGTCCTTTGTACGGAAAGCCCTTAGGTCAGCAAGAATAGAAATAATTGAACGATGGAAGTTTAGACCAGTGTTTCCCAAACTACGGGTCGCGACCCACTGGTGGGTCGCAGTCACAACACCGCGCAACACGTCTCGTCCGGGTCGTGTCGTGTTTATTATAGATAACGAAGTGCGTCCAGATATCAATGCAGTGTCTGCAATTTTCGCTCATTTAACAGAGTTGAAAAATATCTTTAACGCCAACATCGAAGAAGAGATGAAAAAGTTCAACAGGAGAAACTGGATTTAAAATCCATTTCAAGACAACATACCGACTGAAATGTCATCAAAAGCAAGTGAAGAGCTTATTGATTCATACATCGCTGAAAAATACTTAGCAATACTTACAAAAATACTTAGCAAATACTAGCAAAATTCTGGCTTTCAGTTGCTGACACTTATCCCTGCTTGTCTGACGAAGCGATGAAAGTCCTCCTCCCGTTCACTACCTCACGTGAAGTGGGATTTTCTGCCGTGGTTTCTATTAAGACTAAATACAGAAAGAAATCGGACGTATCGAATTCACTGAAATTAAAAGTGACTAAAATTGAAGTCAACGCTAATGCTGTTATGACAAAAAAAGGCAACAAATTCATCTTTCCCATTAAAATATCACATATAAACATTTTTCGTAATTAAAAATTTCGATTATATTTGGAGGTTTTTCTTTTTTTCCTAATTGAAGTCTTTCGTATAGTTACAATATGAATTGGGAAAATGTGAGGCAGGAGGTGGGTCCCGAAAATTTAATTTTGTTTTGGTGGGTTCCGTTCCTGTCAACTTTGGGAACCACTGCTTAGACAATGGAAATTATCGGACAATGTGTTTCTGATGCAGCCGGGGATTATCCTCAGGATGCAATCACCAATGGACTGCTGATGCCGCTGTAACTGTTGCGCCATGGACTGCTGGCTCCAGCCTGGGCACCTCCCACATATCTTAGTTCATTTTTATCTCAATTTAGCGTGGTTTCCTTCCGAGCATAGTGAGTTCCTGTCTATCCATAATATTACTGCTTCTTTACTGATCAAGAGTGACCTAATCAGACGAGACACGGCTACTAATGCACCTCCATAAGCCCAGGTTCTGGGTGTCTCTCACAAGTGACTCTCGTCGCTCTACCTTTGTGGTAATCTTTCCTGTCGTCATTGTTCTAAATATTCTCTCTATATTCTCTAAATATTCATAAAACTAAATATTTATAATATTTCCTATTACGCGCTATTGCAAATTCTTGTATTCATCCGTGAAACTACATAAATTTTTATTTGATAACTCCACTTGGTAAGGTTAACAAATAAAACTGACCAGTAAGATTAACTTACATGAAATGAAAATTAGCTGCGGACAGGAATGATATACACATGTATTATGTATAGGTCTTTTCATGTAAGCTTGAAATTGAGTTAGTGTGGGTACAGTGCGTAATACGCGCATTGTTTCGTTGTGTTAAGTTTATCCGTAAACTTGACACAACCAAAACAATGCGCGTATTACTACAGTATACACAGAACAGTACTTTATCTCCGGCCTGTCGGCGAGTTATTAGCCTACTCTTGCGTTGATGCTAGGGTTGTCACTTTATTTTTACTCCCTTTCTTTTAACTCGTAGCGTCTGAGATTCCGACGCATAAGGTAGACACGAAACCCGAAAATTTCTGTAATTAGTATACCTAGTTTCTGCACTTAAATTGCAAGAACGCTGATTAACATCAACGTAGACTTTTAAAAACTCACAGTCTTTGTGATAATCAACACATATTTTTAGTAAAGCACCACAAACATAAAAAAGGCATTTTTTTCAGGAAGCGCATTTTTTTTCTAAAGCGGCGGCTGCGAGCGCAAATGGCACCGAAGGCACGGCCCTTACTGCCGCCGCCTTGTGCCCCCATATTCTATGTCAATGTGTGCGTCACAGTGCGTGCGTGCACGGCGCCGAGCACGCACGCACACATTCTAATGGGTAGCGGCCAGTTTGTATGAAGACGTATTACCACGTTCTTAGTATACTGTGGTATTACGCACTGTACTCACACTAATTGAAAAAAATCATTATAATCTACTGTTCTTTTCTTTTTATTTTTATATTTACGCTATTGCGTTGTTCAATGTCTTCTTCCGATGACCTGTATTTATACATGTATCTTTACTCTCTTATTTAATTGTTCTTACTTATCTGTGTTTATTGCCTTTGTTATATTATTGTGAACATTTTTCTTAATAAAGACGCTCTGACAGTGAAGTGTTTGGGCGGCCGACTCTCCAGGTCGCAGGAGTGCGTGTTGCCCTGCGGCTTGGCGAGGAGGCTTCGTTTAGCATTAAAATAATGCCGACTAGGCGGCGAACGTGCTGGGCCGATGTGGACGCTCTGCGCTTAACACGGCCCAGGGTGTGTGGTGGGTCCCCTTCACTGTACCCACACTGACTCAATTGCAAGGTTATATGAAAAGACCTATACGCAATGCTATATCTAAGGCGTGCGTGTGTGCGGCCGCATACTTAAAAATATTTGTCTGCGCACATGTTCCCAACCCCGGCACACAGAAATAAATATGCGAAACTAGATTTGCCTTAATAGACCGAACATTTACCAACATTTTAATAATGATTGACCTATTAGACTCTAAAGGGAAGAAGCACCAAAATCGGGTAAGAAAATTGTACAATTATATTACAGATATTTATTTACTTTCTAATGAGTCTGTGTTTCCTAACGTGGCATAATTATTTACGAGTGCAAAAATGGTGCACAAAATTTACCTTTTCAATAATCCAAATTAGATAGAATATAAAGAAAGTATTTTTATAGTGATAAAATAAAACGCATTTTTAATAACAACATAATTAAATAATATTTATTCACGAAAAAATCACAAATAGTTTTTAATATGCAATACAAAAATAATTCATATTTGCTTAGGCAATAAAAATTACAAACTATAGTTTTGATCAAAAAGAGAAATTTAATTCGCTAACAAATTAAATCACATATTCATTCTTTATTTTTGAAATTTCTTCTTCTTCTTTTTCTTTTAGTAGATCTGTGCTACAGAAAACTACGCCTCTTGGGATGATGAGGTCCAGCTATCCCTCCATCTTGATATTTACTCCTTAATTTACATCAATCGAATCACAAAATTTCAATATCTTCTGTGATAATATGTTCGTATTTAGTTGACATATTGAACAATGGAGACTTTTATTGATTCCATATTTTTATCGAATTTACAGCTTAAAATTTGGACTTTTGACTGCCTGCTTACATTCTGTAATGAGTTGAATTTTGAATATGTAATCACAAATGTGTAGCGTTGTGGATTGTTAAAAGAATGGAACAGAAGCAACAGCAATGAAGAAGAAGAGATTCAAAATTTTTGGACACGTCTTTTGGATGCCTGCGAGTAGCCTAAACCGAGCGTGACTTTCATTTGCACCATTTGGTGTCCTGGCAACAACTGTACATTGGTTGTACTCGACAGACATACGGAACATTGGATGACACAGACCCAGCAGCAGAAATCGAGAGCGAAAGAATAGTATATCGAGATACAGGTGTACAAATCGCGCCTCTAGTCCCAGACTACGACATTCTGAAGAACTAGATTCAAAGTTTCATTTCTCAGAAAGAAATCAAAGAATGTTAGTAGTACCATTATATTTTTATATTTTATAAAGTAAAATATAATACGAGTAGGAAATTGTACTTTTAATGGTATTTTGGAGATATCATACTAAATCTATAAAAACAAATATTTTGAGATAACTCTTGATGTAAATTATTAAACCTACATTAATTTATAATAAGATAAAAGCATTGAAAATAATGAAGAAAACATTTTTTTTTTCAAAATAACAGATCCGAGGATTTTCTCTCGAGTGGAATTAATTTTATCGACCTTTAAATTCATTTTGGGTGTGACCTGTTATCAAATATTTTTTCGTGATAGACTTTGTCTTTTGTTGCTAATACAGACGAGTATAAATACATCGCAATTAAATATTTAACTAAATTCAACACTAAAAGCATTGTCAAGAAATATCACATATTATGAAGTATGAAAAATCAGGACATCAAATTTTTTTAACAGTTCGTTATATGGTCATGATATATTTTGACCACGTAATTTATTTAGTTACGTTTTTAAGACTAGGAGTGCGTAATTTTAATTTTTTTAATTTAATTAACATTTTTCCGCACATTATTTTTCCGAATTGATCAATTATTAAATTGAGGCTTAGGTCAGGTTAGGTTAGGTTAGGTTAGGTTAGTTTAGAATTCGGGTCTGCATTCGCCGTTGGCGTCTCTCTTCTGGCCAGGCGGGCAGGCCTGCACGGGGGCGTCTATCGTGTTCCTCGTGAGGAGGTCGACCACCTTCAGGTCCGCCGCGGGAGCCTCGGCCTCCGCCACCGGTGGGGCCGCGGCGGGCGGGTCTGCCGAGGTGGGCCCCTCGAAGTGCATCCTGTCGTCGAGGTTTAATCTCGGGGTGGCCATGCCGCTGCAGTGTGAAGTCCGCTATCTGTGAAGTTTATCATTTATTTATTTCAATATACGGCACAGAAGTACTTTACAAAATTGACATAGTACAGACAGTTGTTTAAAGTTGTAGGGGTTACCCTACACACAGCCACGGTCCCGAACAAACCATCAACACGTGCATAGTATTGTTGTGGATTCATCAGCAATCCATCCAGCGACACGAAGATGGCGAGGTCAGCGCCCAGATACCATATCCCCTTAGAGTATCGATTTGTCTTTGTAATCATACGCATGTATAATTTGTACTTGTTTATTCGATATAATAAATCATCAAATATTCTACGCCCTTGGAGTTTTTCCGTCACATAACGGTGGTGATCTAAAAGCAAGCTGCTCCAAAAGAACCTCGAAACCACGCAACAAGTTATAACACTAATTTAGAAAAAAAGGGGTGTGAAGTATATAAGATAAAACATTATTTAGAAAAGGGAGATTTTAAATATATACAAGGTTAAACAAATCAGCATAATAATTTGTTTGTGATTGCAATATGAATTCAGGACGGCAGGGTGTAGAGCTTTTAGTAGCGAATCTTTATATTGTGCTCAACTGGAATTAAAAATATCAGAGATATGTGCATAAGTGTTACCTAACTTATGCAGTCTGGGTACAAGAGAGTTAAAATGCGAGTTGGTTCTAGTGCTGTCACAATAAATTAGTGTAGGTATTCGTGTAGCTGCCTGAAAGAGCTACAGGCGCATGAAACATAAACAAACACAAAACATCAGCGTGTCAAAATGCTTTTTGACTGCTTGAGTTTATAATTTTGTAGAGTAAAATCAAATCATATACTACTCTCCTGCTGGATAATGGCAATCATCCATTAAAAATTTGTAATCTTGTGTAGTTGATATTTTCAATTGGGATGTGAAGTTGACAGTTAATGTAACGTAGAAATTTGTGTTGGATGCGTTCAAGTGTGTATATATGGGCATTGTAATGGGGACTCCAGACAGATGAGTTGTATTCAACCTGACTCCTGACAAGGGAACAGTAGGTACAATAGTTTGATTGTATAAATATTTGAAAAAGAATTGCATGAACGTAATACCACAGTATATCCAGAACAGTACTTTATCTCCGGCCTGTCGGCGAGTTATTAGCCTACTAATGCGTTGACGCTAGGGTTGTCACTTTACTCGCCTGAGATTCCGACGCATAAGGTAGACACGAAACCCGAAAATTTCTGTAATTAGTATACCTAGTTTCTGCACTTAAATTGCAAGAACGCTGATTAACATCAACGTAGACTTTTAAAAACTCACAGTCTTTGTGATAATCAACACACCTTTTTAGTAAAGCACCACAAACATAAAAAAAATGCATTTTTTTCAGGAAGCGCATTTTTTTTCTAAAGCGGCGGCTGCGAGCGCGAATGGCACCGAAGGCACGGCCCTTACTGCCGCCGCCTTGTGCCCTCATATTCTATGGCAATGTGTGCGTCGCAGTGCGTGCGTACACGGCGCCGAGCACGCACGCACACATTCTAATGGGTAGCGGCCAGTTTGTATGAAGACGTATTACGTTCTTAGTATACTGTGGTAATACAAAACCAAGAGTCTTCATAGCCTTTTTAGTTATATTATTGATATTATCATGTAGAATACTCAGATATTTTTGCGATTAATGATACTTTATTAAATTGATTACTTTATTGTGACAAATGATACATGGGTGTCTTTTTTAGAGTTATAGAACTTTAAAATCAAATATAAAAATCGTGGTAACGGATTCAATATTGGATTTATTGCAATAATAATTTTATGCCTTTTGTGTTTAAATATATGGAAGGTGTTTTTTATAGGTTTGTTTTTCGAATTGGCAACACTTTTTCCATCGAAGGCTGATTTGACTGTTGAGAGCTGATTTGTGCTCTGTTTAGTTTGCCATTTCACTATTTCAGACTTACGCCAGAACAACGCTTGTAAATTGTGCAAATTTTATGGACTGAGGACACTCGAGTATCTAGTTCCAACGTTCTTGAACAAAATACAAAGTACCTTTCCCACAGGCCTAAAGACTCCAAAATCAGTGGTAGAACTTAAAAAGTGGTTATTAATAAACGACATAAGTTATATATGAACTATATTAATATTGAAGTGATGTGAAGTGTATTATTATGATAATGTGCGATGTGTGATGTTTAAAGAATAAAACGAGCGAACCTTACAGTAGTCGCATATGATGTGTCACATTTGACATGTCACAATTAAAAATATCAATAGAGCAACAACAGAAATTAACATCAAAATTTAAATTATTACTTAGTAAATACAAGTAATGATAATGTATGTGCATTTATTTATTATTAAATTTTGCCGCACTAGGTAGGTACCGTATATATCTACATACGCATTTTGTTTTGAAATGTGTTTGGTCAATTACCTATACGTTTTTTTTTATTTTCATAGATCAATTTTTGAACGGGGGCGTTGCTACAGCTATGGTACACTTCTCAATTACCCCCACCATAGCTGTAGCCATACCCCCGTTCAAAAATTGATTAGTTTGCTGGATAGTTAGTTTGCGTCCGTCCTGATGATGATACGGTGGTATCGAAACCGGTAGACGTGTGTAGAGTTACTAGTTAAGTGGTTAATACAAAGTTGTTTAATTAAAATTAATAATTATGTCCAACCACAAAGTTAACGCCATAAACATCGAAATAATAAAAAATAGTTTTTATTAGTATTAATATAATTCCACGAATATTTTTGTAATACTTCCTATTGGGCTTGTCAGAACAGTCGCGAATAGTCAGAAGCAAGAGATGGAAAATCCTGCATCTATGACGCAAGGGAGAAAACAAGAAATCATTTTCCATAAAAGTGAGTGATGTCGCTGTTACAACGTTTACTTAGATGACCCAGAAACGGCGCGAATGAATGTGCAGCAAAAACCAGTCAGCTGCATAAATTGAGCGTGGATAAAAAAAAAAATCAGCAATAAAGTGAAGACGAAGAAAATAATATGAAGGAAGAGTTACACAGCCGGTGTATCGAGAAGAAAAAAACCTGCCATGTAATAGAAATCAATGGAGATTAAACATCAGATACATGACGAAACAAAATAAACCATATACTATATTGGACTTGCTTACTACTATAACACACAACACTACTTGTGTTAGGCGTCTGATACACATGCTTCTTTAGTGGCACGTGAGCATGCGCAGTATCGACTTTGACAGTGGCATGCTTATTAGTGGCATGTGTGTACGCACATTGCTAGAAATGAGCATGCCACCTAATGGCATGCTCAAAAATCAACCGCCGGTTGATTTATAAGCATGCCACTGTCATTCACCATAGAGAAGGGATATCTTTGGAGCATGTGTGCTTGCTTATTTATGAGCATGCTTATGTCATTCGCGGGCTTCGCGACTAGTATTATCGATGCGATCTTCTCAGTCCGCGACAGATGAAACAAATATGGCGCGTTGGGGAGATGATAAAACATTGCTTTTCGTAACTTATTATAGGAATCACGAATGTCTGTGGAATACTCGGTCACCGTTGTGTAAAAATAATAAAGTGAGAAATAATGTTTACGAAACTATATTAATAATTCAAATCTTACAATAAAAATTATATAAACTAAAATCAAAAATGTGCGGATGGAAACTCGGGAACTTTTTTGATTTATTGGTTGACTTGAATTTTCTATTTCAGTTTGCAAAGTTTCCATTTTGAACAAGAGCGTCTCTATTCTATGACAAGAGCATGCCACTAATAAGCATGTGTGTTTGATTGTTAGCTTTGGGCATGCTTATTTATGAGCATGCCACTAATAAGCATGCCAGTAATGAGCAAGTGTGTACAGTTGTTAGGGCATGCTTATTAGTGGCATGCTCATTAGCATGCTAGTAAAGAAGCATGTGTATCTGTACCTTAATTGATAGATCTGTATTTACCACAGGGGTAAATAAAAGTCCCCAAACCAAACGAACTCCCGGGGTTACAATTTCAACAACAACTTTTAAAACCAGTATATTTACAAGAAATTTTAAGCAATTAAAATATTGACATAATAAGAAGATACGTTCCTGAAAATAAAGATTGAATAAAACTAAATATGCCCCCCCCCATGTTAATCAGTACTCTGATATAACTAAATCCAAAATCTTAAATAACTTTAAAAATTATTAGTTAACCCGCAGTATCTAAATAAAATGAATACTTATAAATAAATAACTGAAATAAAATTTTCATTTGTAATTAATTGAATGTGGATGAGCAACAAAATGAAACGACTAAGGGCCTATTGCACCAACTAAGTTTATAGTTTTCGTTTTTTTTCCTTTATTTTTTCGCAATGCAAACGCAAAATCTTTCGTTTAAACCATCGATTTTGCGTTTTTTACCAACCAAACAATTCTTTTTCATAAAAATCAATATTTTTACCAAAAATTGCAATAAACCAAATTTATGCAACGGGCCCTAAACGGTGGAAATGATTTTAGCTATAAATTAATTGAAATTTAAAAATCAATGTGTAGTAGGTATACGTAAATGTAAATATGTATTAAAAAACAAGATTGTGTAAATAAGATTGATTCAATAATATCGCGTGTGAATGACAAACAAATATATAAACAAAACATTAGTACAAAACAAATATACAAAAAAATATTGTTTATACATATACACATACAAACAAATAAAGATGTTCAACTTACATGTATGTATAAAGAAGATGTCTTAATGTCGGCACTCGAAGGTGATCACTTTGCGCACGCGTCTGTCTCCCGGGCCGGCAGGACTTGTAATACTGGCTCGTGGCTCGGTCAGCATGGTAGCCCTTCGTGGGCAATATATCCGCTCACCTCCCGCGCGTCAATGGTGTTCCGTCTAAACCTTCGCGGAGCGGTACCAGGAATCCGGACCGCGCCTCTGCCCGGTTTTAACCCTAGAAAGCTAACGTTCGGGCGTACCCCATTAAAGCTAACCATCCGTCGAAACGACGGGTACTTGAAAAAGTACTCTTTTTGGAAAATATTAGGTCCTTACATATGAAATTGGCGTTTTGCCGTACTGGCAAATTTGATCTCAAATATCTTCTCTTTGGTTAGGAATTCCAAATCCAAATTTATACAGCTATTTACTCATGTATTTGTGTTTTGAAAATTATAATTCATTTGTTTTTTCCTCAATTGTTTTTTTCTTTGCATCACTCAGTTTACAAAATGAAAAACTTGAAATATCGCGTTATTTACGAGTACGAGTTCCACCGTGGCACCAGTGCTGCAGAAACGGCTCGAAGGATTAATGATGTGTATGGCGACGGTGCCGCAAAAGAAAACACAGTGCGTTTTTGGTTCCAACGTTTTCGTTCTGGAAATTTCGACCTGCAGAACAAGCCCCGTGGACGGCCGGAGACCAAAGTTGATAATGAAGAATTGAAGGCTATTGTGGAAGCGGATCCATCGCAAACCACATCCGAGTTAGCTGCAGGCTGCGGTGTTAGTGATAAAACTGTTTTAATCCACTTGAAGCAAATTGGTAAGGTGAAAAAGCTTGAAAGGTGGGTACCTCACGAATTGAGTGAAGCAAATCAACAAACGCGCGTTGACTGCTGCGTTGCATTACTCAACCGGCACAATAATGAAGGGATTTTAAATCGAATCATTACCTGTGATGAAAAGTGGATCCTGTACGATAATCGGAAGCGCTCATCGCAATGGCTGAACCCTGCCGAACCAGCCAAACCATGCCCCAAGCGAAAATTGACTCCAAAAAAGTTACTTGTGAGCGTTTGGTGGACTAGTGCTGGTGTCGTTCACTACAGCTTTCTTAAATCTGGCCAGACGATTACGGCAGATGTCTATTGTCAGCAACTGCAAACCATGATGGAAAAGCTAGCTGCTAAACAACCGAGGCTGGTTAATCGCTCTAGGCCACTGCTGCTTCATGATAACGCTAGACCACACACTGCACAACAGACGGCTACCAAATTAGAGGAGCTTCAATTGGAATGTCTAAGACATCCACCGTACTCTCCGGACCTTGCCCCAACAGATTACCATTTTTTTCGAAATTTGGATAACTTCTTGCAAAGGAAAAAATTCAACTCCGATGGGGCAGTCCAAACCGCCTTCAAAGAATTTATTGATTCCCGTCCGAATGGTTTTTTTAGTAAAGGGATCGATGAACTACCTATGAGATGGCAAAAGTGCATAGATAGCAATGGTACATACTTTGATTAAATAAATATATTATAATTTTAAAAAATCGGCTTTATGTTCCTCCCATACTAAACGCCAATTTCATATGTAAGGACCTAATATATAAACTTCATGCACGTGATATTTTACAATATCGTTAATAAAAAGGTTTTTCAATAAAAATTAAACTTTACTTATTTATTTAAGAACTACAGTTAAATTTCTGAAACTTCTGAAAAAAAGGAAAAAAGACGGACAAAGGTCAAGTATCTCGAAAACTATAACACTTATCTGCCCGATGCGTGTACCACTACAGCGACCTCACTGTGACCGAGTTGGTTAGCTAAGACAAAACATTCGGACTCATCGTTCAATAGAGATCGCCATTTTTCTTTACGATGCCCGTCGATTCAACGGAGGTTAGCTTTCTAGGGTTAAAGGGGCAGGAGAAAACTGTCTGCGGAGCCAAAGAGGAAAACTCAACCAGTCTTGAAAAGGGACAATGTCGGTAGAGTATTGCTCTGAGTAGTACTCCGCTTGAAAATACAGCTTTTAGCCGCACTCTTTCGTTCTGACATAGAATGCGACCACTATAAATTGGCGTGCGAGAGAGGGCGTCCCTGTGGCGTAACAGAAGATGCCAGGGTGTAAATTTATTACACAATACATAATGTACAGTATGTCCGGTGACCGGTGTCGTAGCCTTTAACAGAAATTTGGTCGGGCAGCACTAAAGAAACCAAGCCGCAATGGCGGTCGTTCTATCTGTCAAACTGTCAGATGGTAATATCGGTCCATTATTTGCTTTTTCATCTTCGCAAAACTTTAATACTCCATTGGCGGACTGTTAAGGATGTTTTGGACATAATAATTCAGTGTATATTGGTAATCAAGATGTCACAGCTCCCGAGCAAATACAAAATTGTACTGAATGACAGGGCGAGGGGTTACCGCCGGGTGCGGGCGGGGCGGGTTTTAGTTCCAAAGTCGCCGCACGCCAAGTTATAGTGGTCAAGCAATACCACTCCTCTTGATCACTTTCATATGCAACGAATAATATAGCAACTGTAACACAAATAACACACCATCAATAATTCCAAATCGCACACCAATTATAACAACAAATCACACGCCAAAAACCCAAAAACGCGGTGAAAACGTGTATTTGAGATCCATGGAATTAGAATTTGAAATAAAACAAAATTTAAAAAATCTGATTATCTAAATGAGCCGACTTGTCCTTTAAAATGTAAAGGTTCTCTAAAAATAATAATCCGGTCCACCTGAGCAAGCTGATGACGCGCGTACATCAAAACTATTTTACCTGCAACTGATATGTTTTCGAGGAAAGAAAAATATGCCTGTAATGATATTCTCGCGTGGAAAAATACTACGGACGTATTGACTAGAATGACGTTCACAAAGCACACAGACATTTTTTAGACTCGTCACAAATATCCCAATGATAATCTCTGTGTCACATAAGTTAGTGCTTATTTCTTCTTGTGCGAGACTTTAGACTTTGAATAATCAATTCAATGATTTTTCGGTAAAGGTTACTCATCCTTCTATGTGTATAAAAAGTGATAGGAAAAGAATTACTCCCCCCTATTCCCACGATAGCATTGTCGTTATAAAAAAACAGACAGAATTGTTTATTGTAGTGAAAATATTACTTTAATTTATTTGAACACTTTGAATGAAAAAAATTAGTAGGTGTGTGTGCGAAGTAAACAGATTTTTATCAACTTTTAAAATAATATTAGTATTTCGTCGCTGTATATATATAATTAAACCTATGTGCCGTTTAGTACATTCTCAGATGAATGAATCAATTTGTCAATTTTTCATTTAAATAATAGAGATATACTAAAAAAGACATTGCCGTTCGTCTGGCAAGTCTGCCTAGTAATTATTTTAAATGTTTTTTATAAATCTAGTCTGTGCAATTATTTTTTAAAACAGTTTCATTCGTTTATCTCAGAGTGTACTAAAACGGCACATAGGCTTAATTATATATACAGCGACGATTTATCCCAATTATAATAATTTCGTGGCCTGTCTGTCCGTTAAAAAAAAATTACGATTTTTTTTGCGAATTTTTTTACGATTTTTTTTATTTTATTAAATAAATGTAAGAGTACCATCATTTTTGACGGGTTACAGCTAATTTTATATAATATTCATCACGTTACAATTGACGAATTGTATATTGTTATGTAATATTTATGATTTAGCATAATTAATAGAATTAAAAAAGGGTCGCTCAGATGGTTTGGGCGTATTGAGCGAATGAATTAGGAAATAATGGTAAGAAAGATATATAATGCAAGTGTTGATGGCGCCAGAAAGAGAGGGCGACCGCGGAAGACGTGGCACGACCAGATTAACCAGATACTGGAGCCTCAAGATGTATGAATGTGGATGAGGCGAGAGTTGCATGTCAGGACAGAAGAGTGTGGCGCTCTACCCTCTCTGCCTACCCCCACGGGGAAACGGCGTGATGGTAAGTAATAAGTATGTAAGTATTTATGTTGATATATTTTTGGAACATATATGTTTGAGTGTTATGTCAATTTATGTTTTAATTACTACATGTAAAAAAGTGTTCTTTTTATAACTAAATAAAAAATATACAAACAAAACAATAGTGGTCGAGATGTGATAGCACACACCGATGAAAATAGACCGGTGCCGCGAAATTTTCAGTTGTTTTTTTCATTTGATCGGTCCAACGGGTCCTTTCCTCTTTCTTTCTTTCTCTCTTTTCTTCTTTCTTTCCTTACACACTATCGCATTGAGGATCTTCCATCTACCAATGCGGCACACCAATCAAAAAGCCCCCAAAATACCAAATATCGTCAAAAGAAACACTTAAAGTTTTTACTAACTTACCAAAAAGTCACTGGACACGAATTGATTCGGAGCATTGTTCTTAAATATATAGACACTAAGTGTTTCTAGAATATATAACACACTTATTATTACGCTGCTTCTTGATTCGCGCTAATTACGCTGTTTCTATCGCTTCGATCACTTTCGAGAGTATTCCGTTCAATTATCGCACGTAGGTACTTCGGTTTACAACGCGTTGGCCACGCTAAGCTTTATCGCAGGTAATGACGCGTTTCTATGTCGCACTTTTCAAGTGTTAACAATGACTCTCCGCGTGGCTCTTGCTTCCCCTTTTATACAGAACATGTTGTTTTCGTATGCTTTGAGAACTTTCTTTACATTTAAAGTATTTACTCGACTTTTCCAGTGTTTACAATAATGTCCTAGTCGATTCCAGATTATACGAGAGATTTCGATAGTGCGTATTTCCTTCCGATTTACCATCTCGTTACAATTTGTTTTTTCTGCACGTTTGTTCCTTCTAGTGATGGTATTTTAACCGGTGACACACTAACCGTTTTATAAGATTTGTATCTTTTTACATCGATAATTGGCAACTTATTTTTCTCAATCCCTAACCCCAACATCGACATATTTCACATGACACAACCTCAGTTTAAGAGAGAAATTATATCGCTCCTGACCGAAAATAGTTTGAGCGTGTAAGAATGATTCACTAAAAATCAACCTAAACAAAAATTTTATAGCAACATTTTCTGACTTTTACACATTTTCTGACTTTTGTTGACCTGGGAGCCTACATGCCTATTATGTCGTGAGGAGAATGTGAACTTCGTTCATCTTGTAATCACTTATTGTAGTATACTTATATTGTATAATGTATTAATGTTTTATTTTAATGTATTATCGTAAATTGTAACTGTACTAATCGCCTTGTCCTAAATGACTATCCATTAGGGTCATTCTGACTTGTCGATAGTCTATAAATTAAAAAAAAAAAATTAAAAATTAAATTAAAAAATTAAAAAATTAAAACAATATAAAAAATAAAATTCGACGGGCGACCATCGGTACTGGACAACAGTCATATCTTGGTTACCAATCGTCGGTACAATCAGATACACATCCCAAATAACTGTGCCATAAAATAACTGGTTAAAATAACGGTTTGCCCAACACTGGTTCCTTCTGGGAATCTATAAATAATCTTAATATCCGTACCTACTAACATTCTTATACACTACACCCCATCCGCGAACCTTCTAAAAACTGATTCTAAATATTTTAACGCACAATTTCAAACCCGCTCTTTGTAAGATTCGAGATACATTTTACACTGGAAGTCTCTTTTTTTCAATTAGAGATGCGAACTCGAAATGCGCGCCGCATCAACATTCTTAGTATTTTCAAAATAAGCTAAACGCTTGTGCTATGAAAATAGGCCTAACTCGCTGGTGTCCTGGAGTGGGGCTCGAACCCTCGACCATCAGATCCCTAGGCGAGCGTCATGACCGTCAATTACATCAACAATCTATTCATAAATCCCTCCGTTAAATAATAACCTCTGATAAAATATATTCTGTAATAATCTTATTTCGGGATGAGGTTGCTCCAAGTAAAGACTTTGTTCTCGTAAGTATTTATTCGGTAACAATAAGGGTTTAGACAATCGTTTATACAGTAAGATGCGGTCTCGATAACAATGGTAGTAAAAGAGCTCGACTCGACATTCACGCGCCTTTTTATACATTCTCTCTCTCTGTCATGCAGTCTCTTTCTGGCGTCGCGACATACGTTCCTCAGATCTATTACATATTCCATTATGTCGAGTAGTCGCGGTGAAATAATTATTATACTGCACTCCTGCACCCTGGACTAAATATTAATTTTCCTGCATTCCGGCATCAGTAATTGAAGACATTTGCGCTCATCAAACGTTGATTTGGCCTCCATTTCTCAATGTCTTTTTTTCCACATCGAACCACGTCTATAAATAATTTATTTTTTACTGCGAAGCTTCGAGCAGGGATTACCAACGCGTGGAAAGATTTGAAAAAGGTTAATAAAATAAATTAATCAATGAATAATACGTGCGGATTTTTATAATATTGTCAAGGGAAGTAGCCACGGGAGGTAAATGTAAGCACTGGAAGTTAATTAACGATTTATTAATTAATTTAACACAGTCACAGGACAGGAATTTAGTTTAAACACTTCTCTTTAATTCACACTATTCGCAGTTTATCACTCGTCTGAAACACTTTATTATTATTACTCCCTTTATATTAACTCGTGGCGTCTGCTTGCTTGCCGTCGAAAATTATTTGGATCGATTTTTAACCCTTTTCCCGTGATCCAATCGAGCTGAAACTTTGCAAGTAGACTCATGGCGACGATCAAGAAGATCTATCAAATTTTCGTTAAAAAAAATTAATAATTATAGTATAATTTCGGATTTTTAGAAATTTTAATGGTTTTTTCAAATTGCATTACTCCGTCGGTATACATAATAGGTACTTCACTACGAATTTCGAAAATCTAAATTGACTGACAAATGTTTTTAGAATTTAATCTTCAAAGCATGAAGTGTCTTATCAAAGCTCAAAACATCTGACATTTTAGAAATTTATTAAATTTCTGTAAGCTTAGTGTTATGTTATATGTTTTAATTCGTCTTTAATTGTTGTTATATTTTACAAAGAAAGGGAGTATAATAAAAACTTGGTTTTAATGGATTACTTTTTTTAGCACGAATTTAGTTTAAACACTATTCTTTAATTCACATTATTCTCAATTTGAACTATCATCACAATAAGTTATTTCGATTATGAAAAATTCACTCTCTTTAATACAAGTCGAATAAAATGATAAAAACCTAGCCAATATTGTTTCCACGTTAATGTTTTCACTTCACAGTTGTTTGAATGTTTTCGACCCACCTGTAAAGTTTTTGCTACCTACCAGCTTTGAGACACCCTATATGCAACATATAATTTCCATAGAAATATCGCAGTTTTCGTTTAATCTGCATTTTAGGTACACAATTTTATCCACTCTTATAATGTTACTGTCAAGATGTTAATATCAAAATTGTTTAATTTGTTATAACTACCTACTAGTGAATGTATGTGTAACACCTTTAAATGAAATAAAAGTTAGTCTGTTGCGAACTACCCACGTGTTTCAACAGTTACGACAAGACAAGTCCGATTGGCATGACAAGTTCGATTCCCGGTGAGGTCACAATACACCAAAAAGTCGATTGCTTTAAAAAAAATGGAATGATATTTGTGTTAATCAATTATAAAGAGACCACATATAAAGTCGAAAAATGTACATAAATTAACCAAGCTGCCGTGGCGAAATCGGATAACGCACCATTCCCGGATAGGTTGGAGGTCCGTTGGTTCGAATCCCGGTAGCAGCTAAAATATTTTTTGATTAATTTTATTTTTCTGTATGTCTTTTCCAATTGATTAATGAATTTATTGTAAATTTAAAGCCTATGCACGATATACTGAAGATCTGAATGTAGTTCAGTTGATCATCTTGGCTTGTTGATTTATGTAGCTAGCGACGAAAATTTAGTGCGAATCTCAGTGAAATAGATGTACCTCCTTTCTTAGTTACAAAAGTATAAATAAAAACATTTTAAAACCACTGACCACAATATTAATGTGTTTTGTTAAAACAAGATGCGACAACCTCCACCCAGTTTGATGACATACCTGGCGTCCGTCATCGCAGCTTCTTCAGATGGCAGAAGCATGCAACTCCTGCCTCGAGCTGAAGTGCGATGGTTTATGTGTTCACTAATAGATATTTTCGACCATAAATATTGTTTTTCACGATATAGGTATCTAGCGAGGATGACCAATGATACCCGAAATAAATTTTATTGAAAAGTATTCGGCGGTTTTTAAGGTATGGCGGATTTACATTTTTTTAATGAAGCGGCTATGCCGCCCTTTATATAGGGAATGTCATGTCGCAAAAGTTGGGGTATCATCGACTGACTTCTAAACCTTTCTAGTAATGTCTATTGTTCCGTACAGAATACGCGAAGATATGATGCGCAGGTCTCCCGTACTTGACTCGTAGAACAGACCAAGACTGTACAGCGGTAATCGTAAACCCGCTGACAGTGGTTGTTCTAAATATTCACAAAAGTGAATTATCCGGTTGCAAGTAGTCCAGTCAAAGTTCCAAAATCCAATAACAGTAGGTAGAGCAGAGGTCAGAGGTGTTGAGTAAAAGTCAGAAGAAGTGGTCCAGACGGCGTATAAAGCACAGAACGGAATGAATCTGTACGCCGACGGAAGTTTAATTTATACACAAATTTAATACCTCCCGGCTTATTTCCGGGAGCCAATCACAGAGAGTTTTTATCGCGCGTTCGCGCACGCGAAATTGTCTAAAAAATAGCTCGGAAAGTTTTATTTACAGAATTCAAAAATTATTTAGAATTTTTACGCCACCCCCCCGGGGTTTTCATCACGTCATTTACATGGTGCTATGTCTTGCTTATAGCATGACGTGATTGCCTGGACCCGCAAGACCGAAGTTAATTTTTTATCAAAAAATATATACCGATCGCAGCGGTATTTGCTCAGGAAAATTTCACAATTAAAATTATAAAATTTGTTAACTATGATTTATACATGTTTGTTAATGCAGTTTATAAAGAGCCCACATGGGTGTAACTTTTGATATCAGTTTTAGTTATGTACAATAAAATTTCAGTCATTTATAAATATTTCAAAGTGGGTCGCAAAAAATTAATTTTCATTTATTTTTCAGGTGCGCCCCTGACAAGGTAGGTATGTAAAAACATGTAAAATGGGTAGATTTTTATGCAAGGAATTCAACAAAAAATATTTTAAGTTGATCCGGCTGTTGTAGCGTCTGTAAGACAGTTTCAAAGTTTTGACTGAAAAATGACGTTACGTAAAAAATGTGAAAAATTTTACTTTTTTATTTACATGATTTTCTTTCAGATTTTAGTCTAAATGGCTTTGTTTAGCAAAAATATTATGGTTTGATATCAATTTCATTGAAAAAACCTTCGTTTTTCGTAAATATAAGAAAATCAATTTTGGGTCGAAAATTCTCGTATTTGTTGGTACAAATACCGTTTTTCGGTGGCTGTCGCGCCCGGGACCTTATTAGTGATGAGCCCCGTCGCTAGGCCTATAAAACACTGTAAGTTATATGTAGATTTCTCCGAGATCTGACAAGATATGGCTTCGCGACTTATCGGAAACAATCGGTCTGCAGCCCGTTTTTCCTTCGCATACCAACTCTCTGTCCTCGGATACATATGTTGAAATATTAAACAATATTTCGTAATTCTGTCTGTCAGGCCATACAGTTAGCCGTAGGAAATAATATTTCCTGTATCTGTCTTTCCGCCATACAGTTGGCCGTCACTCGGAAATATTCAATAATATTTCTTATATCTGTCTTTATGTCATACAGTTGGCTACACTCACCACCCCGGTCTATCGCAACAGCGATTTTCTCGTTTATTGAAAATAAACATGTGACAAAGTACATTCATATATGTCAATATTTAGGTTCTTACAATAATATGTAATAATTTAAAACATGTCACAACTATTTTATTTTCATAAATTTGTTCACAAATTTATCAAGGCATAGGACCCGTCTTTACGGTCCTCAGGGTGGTGATGACGCACCGGCGTCCTGCCCGGTCGCCCGTGAATAAGATGACGTCACAGGTCCACCTTGATCGGTGTCCGCAGCGAACCATGGAACTCGGCAATGTCATCTTCTTTGAGGAAGCCCTTTTCAGGGCTATCATTCATCCTGTCCGTTACATCTATTGTTTCTAAAAGTCCTCAGTGTTGGAAAATCCTCGATTACATGTAATTCTTCCTGTTTCTACAGTCTCATGCCAATATGCAGATTTAAATCCTTTCTCATCTTCATCCCACCTTTTCTCCCCTTCTACCTTTCGTCTCCTCCGGAATTATTTATCTTTTAAGATTTTTATTTTATTTGTTATTTCGTTTGCTTTTCCTTCGTTAGTTTTATTATATTGTAACGAGGCTAAAAAAAGAATCACGCACTTCTGTTATGTGACAGTTGTTTGAAGTTGGCACAATACTACCGAAAGATCTGGAATTACCTCCAACTTTCGAGGGACATCTGTAACTTTCCAGGAACTTCTGGAATTTACGAGAACTTACTAGTTAACACTGGAAACATCTGGATAACAGCGTTAGCCAATATAAATACGACACACGGGAGTAAGGAGTGAGTTGTTTTCCGAACGCGGTTGACAGGCGATAACAAAGCGAAGGTAGAGCGGTAATTCGACAGCGATTCCAGAAAGTTCTTACGTAGCGAGATAGACCGAATCGAATAGTAATAAGTGCGGAAATTAATGGAATATTCTAGTGAACAGTAAATAAAGCTTTAAAGCTCATATAAAGTGTATATTTACGAGTACGAGTGATAAATTTGCGAAAGAGTTTAATTTAAGGGGGGGGTAAGGTTAATTCGTACAAAAAAAGGCATGTTTTTGTGAATTTTTTGTGACGACACAGTTAAAATCTCTTTATTAAATCTAATAATACATTAAAGTATGACATTTGAAAAATATTGTGTAAAATTTTCAAGACGAAATATTAAAAAATACGGCAATGGCAGCAATTATTCGGACGTGTCTCGGAAAAAAGGAGAATTGCGGTGTCCATCATAACTTGGTGCTAGATCATCTGAAATCAAAAAATCAAAGTTCATTCGTTAGATAATGGGTTTTCCCAGGTAATGCTGGGAGGGTTTTTTGAAATTTCAATTTTTCAATTTTTTGGAACACTTTGAAGGGAAAAACGCGATTTTTTGCGAAAAATATCGACTAATTTGTTATTAAAAAATAAAAATTAATAACAAATTTGAAAAAAAGGCTCCAGTGTTACCTCTTAAATTATGTACAGAAATAGTGTTCAAAATTTCAAAAGGATCAGTGCAGTAGTTTTGAAGTTATGATGGACACCGACTTTGAAAACGTGAGATGTGGGGAAAACGCTTTAAAGTTTTGCACTCTGTAAAATTCAAAATAAAACTCAGCACTTATTTTATACTTACACATAATCGTCGATGCCATGTTCACACAGCAAAGAGTTTTCATCATCAGCATCTTTATGTCCTTGTCTAAGCAAAACTCTTCTAATACAGTAGCACGTCCGGTAGTCCTCAGGTGAGCGCGTCTCTCAGCTGCCCGAGCAGGTATAGAAAATCAGTCTGAGTATCGCTCAAATGTTCATAATTTCGTTAATTTTGCTCCGATTGACTTGAAATTTTGACACAATATTCTTGCGATGTTATACATTCATTTAAAAAATAAAATGCAAAAAAAAGTTAAAAACCTTACCCCCCCCCTTAAGGAAAAGCGTTACATTTAATAGTGATAACTTTCTTTGTACGTTAGTTTAATTAATTAATCGGTATTCAATAAATCCTGTATGAAATCCCAGCGTTGTCATTAAAGCCATGTATTCACTAGGGGACAAATTGTCCCTCAACAGCATGCGCGGCATAGAGTCTACGTGACGTTGCAACGTCGTGCACTGTTCCGCGACCTCGCGCACAACATAGCGCGGCATTTCTACGTGCCGTGGCAACGTTGACATGCGCACGGTACCCGAGCGTACTCACTGCAACATTCCGCGGAGCGTCAGTACCACGTGGTATGTTTACAAGTGAATACGCATGCGCTGTATCTGTCAAGATGACAATGCGGGGAAACGAAATCGTTCTCGAATTCATCGAGCTGTATCGATCGAATATCGCATAGAATGTCCGTCCTTCTTTCTCTTTGCAGTTAATAATTTCGCATTCTCCTCTTTTTTCTCCTCTTATTTTTCGATAAACTTATTAACATAAACAAATACGCGGCTATCATCATAACCTCATATTTCCGTACGTCTGGAAAACAATAATTATTTGCAAAAAGGACCTTGTTTTTAATAATATTCAATTTACTACAGTAAAACCTCGTTAATTTGAAATTGCGACCCAAAAAACATTTCGAATTGCGCGGAACCCCGTTTTCGCCAAATGTGATACCGCAGCTGTCATCCATAACCTCACCGGATGACATTTCCGCGACAAGATATGCGAGTCCCGGTGTGTACACGTCAATTGACCGCGTCATTGTCCCCGAAACATGAGCGTAGATGTTGATGCGACATGTCGAGCGGAATGTTTCGCGATTTGTCCCCTAGTGAATACATGGCTTAATTCATTCTGCGCCACGACACGTGAAAATATAATTACCGTCTAGTCCATCTGCCATCCTTATCTACGGGTATGAAAAATAAAGTGGCCGATTGGATTTGCCGTCTACTTTTTGTACAATCTACACGTGCGTACCTACCTAAGTTGATTTAACTAACCGAGCCAAAATCTCCAACTTCCCGACCGCTGCTCCTCGACCAGAGTAGGGACGTCACGTCCCCGTATTTACACAGGTAGTACACGGAATGACCGCATTTAATCGGTCTTACGAGCGCATTGGTGGAAATCCAGCGGGGATCATGTTCGAGTGTGGTTTTACCTTTCCTACGTGATTTACTGCATGATCGCAGTTCTTGGCTCGGGAACGTATTGGTAATGTGTACACTTACATATTGTGTCCGCTGAATGAGACACGATGAGATGAATCTCAGTTGAAATACAGCTCAGTATCACGTACCATGTTCAATCAATGTATATACAGATGTCTCACAGAGACGAAACTGTATATTTATGGGAAAGTAGCTATAGAAGTTTTTGGGTGTACTGGTTGGCTGGCTTAGGCTCACTTTACACATATGCAACGTTCGCCATTAGAATACCATGTCTATTAATTTTTGGAAGTTGTATATATATTTAAATTATGCGCCACGTTTCACATGTGAGTTCTAACGATCCCCCACGCGGCTAGCAACAAAGCTTTTTCTTTCCCCTTGAATAACCACAGATGTCGCTAAATGAGACATCTTTATAGACTTATTTTGAGTTTTTTAAAGCAATATACTTTATCTGTGTGAATGAAATTCGTCCGAATTACTAACGTTACTACACTAGCATACGCCAGAAATATTATTTCAATTTTTTATTAAAACTCCTTTTTACCAGTATTTTCATTTAGAATATTTTTGAGTATGTCCACATTTTTCAGAACAGAACTGGATTTTTTGTCACAGGGATATCATTAATCAATCAATGTATATATAGATGCTATATATACATTGTATATATAGACGTCGACATCTTTGGACATGCTCAAAAATATTCTGGATGAATCATTTTCGCATGTTGGCTGTAAACTAAGAGAACTGTTTGAGATTGGTTAGAAAGGGGCTAACCGATCTCAACCCTGTGAACGCAACGTTGGATTTAACAGCGAGAATTAACGTGTGCCTTTTTATTAATTCTCTAAGGGCCCGTTGTATCAATTTGGATTATGATCTTTCGTAAGAATCGATGGTTTGAACGAAAGATTATCATAATCCAAGTTGATACAACCGGCCCTAAGAATCATATATTTCAGAATATTTACAGAATACATAACTCTATAATTTGAAAAAATAATAATTACAGACATTCATTTACTATAACCGCTTCTGGGGAGTCTCAAATTCACCCAACTGACGAACGGGACATCAATGATCAATGGATTGATTTTTTACGTAACAAGATAGACGACCAGTTTCTGAGACATGCAGAAGAGGAATGCAGAGAATCGTCTCATAAAACGCCTTCCCCATCCCACAGCCAATTACCCCGAGAGAAATTGCCGCAAAATATTTGACTGTTTCAATCCATCACAACCCAACCTAACCCAATATTATCTCTTTTTATCTAACCTTTTCTTCATAGAGTTTAAAGTGAAAAAGAATTTATTCATAAATATGAATAAGTTCTTTTTCACTTAAAACTGTATGAAGAAAAGGTAAATAAATAGTGGTTTTATTGAATTATCAACATGTTTCGGGGCCAATGGTCCCTTCATCAGGACGTAAACTTAAAATTAAAAATCGAAGTAAAGACGTTAACAAAAACGAAAAATAAATATATCAGAGCTGAATGCATAATCAAGAACTAAGTAAATAATTTTTATTAATCTTTATAATTAAGAATTTATTTTATACTACTAGATATGGTGTAGGTAGATATCCTATTTGTGTAGTAGTAAGCTCAAAAGTCCGGGAGTCCAAACAAAAATTAATACTATTTTTCACGGCACAAGTAGTTAATGTAGGGGAATTAGTATAATATAACATACATATATTGATACGGGCACCCGGCTATGAGCAGATATCCCGCACTACTGTCAATTTCCTAAAAAACCTTATAATCCGCAGGGCTATCGTCAAATTCCCGTTGTTTTCCAAGTGGAGAAGTGATTGGCTGGGCCGTAAATGTCACTAATGCGTAGTCCCCACCCCCGCCGAAAGAGTATAAAAGCCGCGCACTGTTACCATCTGGTAGATCAATCTGTTCGGAAAGCGCTTCCAACAGTCTTCGCCTTCCTGGGAGGTGTCCATTAGGTATACCTTGCGATCTTAGAGTGAATTGGCTGCGGCGGTGATGCGGCTGCTGGACCGAGTCGGCACCAAGTCGAGTTTGCGAGAAGCTCGAGTCTCAACCTATGTTCATCTCCGAAATCTCTCTCCGTCTGAGATTTTCTCATTCTTATCGTCGAACTTTTTCGGCCAGAGCCTTCATCAAATCCGCGAGCTGGGATCACCTAGAATTCCACCATAATGCTGTATAGTGATCGTGCCAGAGACCTAAGTGCCTGTGCCAATTTTCATGTGCTTTTATATCTCTACTGCTTGTGTTTTCTAAATGGTTGTGATAAAACTTTCCACGACCTTGTTACGCGCACACAAAAAATGTGAAACAGTCGTAACCATGTAATAAAAATAATGATGTCATTGTTGTGGTAACTCTATTTAAAAATATTTTTACAGGGCGTTTGCAATCCCATTTCGCCACTGACCACGCTTAATTCTTCTTGCAGAATGATTTAAATTCCTCTGTCATTTTGCAAGATTCCTCCCAATAGGCTGGTGCAATTTTACCATCAGGCGACTCGCTTATCCACTTTCCTATTACGATCGTGGCACTGCCTAGTCCATATGGACAAGGCGCTAATCGCGGCGCACATCAAGCAATCATCTACTTGCGGAAACAGCGAACGAGGAAAAAACATTAATAAATTCAGTTCGTTGAGTCATACACAAAGACGAAATATGTCAATGTCAATCGGTAAAAGCAAAAGTTTAACAATATCAAAACAACTGATTTAAGCTGAGGTTTAATGTTTAAACCGGAGTACCTACTGATAATGAGCTTGTGGAAGAAGTCGTGAGCTTTCAGATATTTAGGTGTAGAAATTTGCAGTCATAGTGATTTAGCTGTATACTGAAGTCCGAGAGCAAGCAAAAGCAAGTAGCTTGTTAGTCTTGTGGTTAGGACTCTCGCCCCGTGATCCAAAGGTCGCGGGTTCGAACCTCATTCCAGACCAGTAAGTTAGTCTTATTTTCATAGCACAAGCGTTTAGCTTAGTTTGAAAATAGTAAGAATATTGATATTTATTTATTTATTTATTTATTTAACGCCCTTATGGGCTTTTACAATATACAGAATAATTTTTTTTTAAATAACATAAGACAGTTAAAATAATAATACAGAAAAACATAAGAAAAACATAAAAACATAAGATAAAATAATAATAAAGTTAAAGGTACAAATAATAATAGTTAAAGGTAAAATAGAAAGATTTATTGTCCATTTCCATTTCGTTGGGATGTAAACAATTGTATCAGCTTTGTCCTATAAACAGTTATACTATCAGCAAAAATGTCAGCCGCCTCTGCATGCTCATTCCCCAATGAGTGTAATCTGGGAATTACAGAGTATGACACGTATTCCGCGTTCGCATCTCTATTTTTAAAAAAATTATAATAATATAGCCAAATTTTTTAATCAATTAGAAAGACATGCAGAAAAATCAAATCAACGAAAAAGTATTTCGCTGCTACCGGGATTCGAACCTCGGATATACTTCTATAAAGCATCTACCATATCAAGGTGTATCAAGAATTTAGTCTAGAAGAACAAAAATATGCGAACTAAAAGCAAGGTCAAGATCTACAAGACATGCGTGCGACTTATCGTGACATAATATGCTGTAGAGACGCGGGCTGACTCTGTCCGTACCAAAAGACTTCTCAGAAATTAAAGTGCTGTGATCATAGACCGTAGACATAAGGAAAACCTGTAAAATAGAAGACTGTAGCATGATGGAGTATCAGATTCTGGAGGGATCGCGTAGCCAGGGTGGACAGTGACAGCCTCGTGCATACAGCAGCTAATGAAATCTCCTCTGGATGAAGATCATCTAAAAGATGGAGGGACTGCTGGACCCCATCATCCCAGAAGGCGCATTTTCTGTAATGCACAGATATACAGATCTAACAAAAGAAGAGGAAGAAGAATTTCATCGAGAACGGAGGAATAATATTCAATTTTATATATTAAAATTTAACTAGCTGTGCCGGCACGGCTTCACACGCGTAGATTTTTAGTATATTGTTTAGTACAACTTTCGCGAACCTTCTAGAACATTTTCCTTCCAGAACTTTCAAGAAATTTATCGAATGCACAGGAACCTTCTAGACACACCGACACATTCCGCCACTCAGTTTAGAACCTTATAGAACTTTCGTGAATTTTCTAGAACCTTCTACTCCCAGAACTTTCTAGAGCAGGTTTTTCCGGAACCTTCTAGACTCACCGATATAGTCGGCGCGCCTATTTTGAAATAATCTGAAGCATTTGCGGCCTTCCCATAACAAAACAATGTGCTAGAAAGCACATTTTCGTCACCCACTCCCACCCAGGCACAGCCACCCCCACCAAACTCGCATATTTTCGATGTGACAAGGACTATCCACCACCATAACCACCGTTAGGTGGTTGTGGCTGATTGTAGAGAAAACTTGGCGGGTAGGGAAACATGGGTTTCTTTTTATATATACATATTGATTGATTATTTAGAAAAAAGACATTTAATATTGTGTAGGTAGGTAGGTTTCGAATTGTATTATTTTTGAAGTTATACTTCTTTAAGCGCGTTAGGTTAAATTTAGCATGCATGCAACGAAGTGCGCGCGTATCGTAGCGCGGAATATTTCACACCATAAAGTCACGACTCACCAATGAAAAACCAACGGCTGTTTTCGAAATGGTATTATTACCAATAGGTGTTACGAAAATTGCGTATGCTCCGAGCGCTCTTTAACAAATGCTATTATGAAAATTGCATACATATGCTCAATTGGCTGTCATTTCGTTCATTTTCTCTTTGAAGATTCGTAATATAATTGTGACCAACTCATAAGTGTGTTATCATGGTGATCGCTCTTTAAGGGCGGATTGCCTAATTTTAAGAAGAAGAAGAAGCAATAACTTTACGTATTTTTTCCAGCAGAAAGCTGCCAATAGTTTCTCAGATTTTGCTTCGAACTGCACCCGCTAGATAGCGCTTGGATTTCCGGTTCATTTTTCCGAACGAAATATTTGAATGAACATGTTCATCATTCAACGACTCGAAAAATTGAAGTATTTTATTTAATTCGAACCATGCCTAAATTATTTACAACACGACAGTGGCGACATCTCTTGTTCACATATAATAATGTAACATTATTAACAGCCGAACGCTAAAGTCGATATAGTAGAGTGTTCCATCGTGAGGTGTCAATCAATTTTTAAAATTAAATCTGAAAAAAACTCTTTCATTTTGACATAAACGATTGTTTTTTTTTTTGTTTTTCTTTATTATTTTCTCCAAATAATATTTATTTACATAAAACTTGTATTTTCTCTTCTCTTTTCAATCAATCCTACACACTTTAACCAGTCTAAACCTAATTTCTCTATGCATCTTTTTAGGAACTTCCCTGTCTCTCGAATTCTCCCGAATTAAATGCCATCTGTTCCAAATTTCGCTGAGTTGCACTCTTAGTTCCTAGGGAAATTTAGTAATCCCATTTTAAGCCAAATTTTTTGTTTTTTTCATCATTTTTACTTCCTTTCTTTTAACTCATAGTGTCTGCTTGCCGCTTGTCTGCCGAAAAAACTTCGGATCGATTTTTAACTCTTTGCCCGCGATCCAATCGAGCTGAAACCTTGCAGGCAGACTCGTGGCGACGATAAAAAAGATCTAACAAATTTTCGTTTAATTTAAAAAAAATATATTATAGTAAAATTTTGGATTTTTCTAAATTTTAACGGTTTTTATTACTCCTCTTCGTATCGTCGCTCGACTCGAGCCCGACGCGTGGAGTAGGCGCGAAACCTTTTTCAACTAGTAAATGAGAAAGGGAGTATATAAAAACATGTTTTTTATGGATTAGTTTTTTATTTGTTCAAGTTTGTGTTTACTGGGGTATTATGCCGTGTTGTTACAACCTTTCGGGCCGACGTTTCGGATCCCATTGCAGGGTCCATCATCAGGGCTGATGTGTTGTCTTGAATGTTGGTGTTGTGGTTAAGTATCGGCTTGCAATACCATGCCGAAGTCATGATGTGTTGTATGTATGATTTATCTGTTGTCTGATCACTATCTCTGCGGAGTCTGCGACGAGAATGACTTTGAAGCGCCGGATACCAAGATGTTTTTAATTTGAGACCATCATCTCTATTAATGTTTATCGGGTGCTTGTAGATTTCTAGTGCTTCCTTGATAAGACGCGCATGGTGACTCTTAGGCTTTCCAAGGATTTTCGGTTCGAATGCAAAATGATGGCCGGTATCCAGAAAATGCTCAGCCAGTGCTGATTTTTCTGGATGACCGAGTTTGCATGCCCGTTTGTGCTCGTTGACCCCAACTCAATATCATCCCTCTTCATATTTCCCACCCCCAGTGCCACTGCCACACCAACATCCCATCTCCGGCTTACTCATTCTTGGCGCCCTTACGGATCATTAAACAAGCTTTCTTTGCGAATCCCTGCTCTTCCATACAATGCGAGTCCCTCAGCCAGCGTAATCTTTGACTTTGGAACTAAAACCCGCCCCGCCCGCACCCGGCGGTAACCCCTCGCCCTGTCATTCAGTTCAATCTCGTATTTGCGCTGAGCTGTGACATCTTGATTTCCAACATACACTGAATTATGTCCCAAACAGTCTTGCAACACGTTGCAGGTGGTGCAAGAACGATTGCCAATGTAGTTTTAAAGTTTTGCGAAGCTGAAAAAGCAAATAATGAATGGACCAATATAACCGTCTGACAGGACTCCAGTTAGAGCGGCCGCCATAACTGGCTTGTTTCTTTAGTGTTGCCCGACCAAATTTTTATTATAATATTATAAAATATATTTGTCAAAGTACCGGACACTCTGTGTATTATGTATTGTGTAATAAATTTACACCCGGGCAACTTCTGTTTCGCGACAGGGACGCCCTCCCTCGTACGCCAATTTATACTGATGGCATTCCATCACTCATCTCCACTCTCCACACGTGTCATAGGGTTCATCATTTGTTATTAGACACCATTGTTGATTATAGGCTCGTAAATTCTACGGATTTTTTTTGTTTCAAAGATGTCTAGTGTCCTGTTTTTAATATATATTTATCGAAACCAAATTCTAGCCCACAAAACAGCTTTCTTTTTGTAAACGAAACTAGCTATTCGAACCCGGCGTTTCCCGGGAAAAGGATTTAGTTAAAAATAAGTGTGGGGGAACATAAAAGTTATATTATTTTCCAATGTCTCTAAAAAAAACAATGTTTCCATTTAATATAGGCTGGGATGGACAGGACGTCCAGAGGGGAAATGTGGCCTGTGTATTCCACCGGGACCTAAAGAATATGTAGGCAAAATTTGAGTCAGATCTGTTAAACGGTGTAAATTTGTACAGAAAATATATCATGGGGAAAGCTTGGGGTAAAGGGGGAAGAGGGAAATGTCACCTATGTTACCCGCCGAGTTATAAAGAATAAATCTGCAAAATTTGGGTCAGAACGATACAGATTTGCATGAAAAATATATCAGGGGAGGGGGAGGGTAAAAGGGAAATGTCACCTATGTTACCCGCCAGGTCCTAAAGAATAAGTATGCAAAATTTTATCGATGAATTAGATCGGTCAAACGGTGTAGATTTGTATAGAAAACAGACAGAAAGACATACATTGAGTTTTATAGGTATAGATTAACCTAAGATATTTGAAGAAAAATACTTTTTATTTTTTAATTTATGTTTAGTAAAATTTATTTTATTCAAGAACACATTCATATTTGTGAAGTTGTAATCTTTCAGAACAAAGTTCTGTGAAATTTTAATACAAAATTAATTAATCAATTAGAAAGACATACAGAAAAAACCTTATCCACAAAAAATATTTGGCTACTACCTGGATTCGAACCTGAACCACCTCCTTTCCGGGGCATGGTTTGTTGGTTGCCGATGCTCTAACCACTGTTATTGGTTGCATATTTTTTCTCAGAATTTTTTTTCCAAATCTCTGAAACGCAAGAACAATATTTCATCCCTATACACAGACCTTCCTTAGGGATGATTTTGAAGAAATTCATTATTCATTACTAAATTAATGTGACATAAAATTTACCAATAAAGGTAGCGAACGAATAAGATACATATGTATGTGGCAAAGACAATAATTATAATTAGTAACAAATATTAGGTCCTTACACATGAAATTGGCGTTTTGTCGTACTGGAAAATTTGATCTCAAATATCTTTCTTTGGTTAGGAATTCCAAATCCAAATTTATACAGCTATTTACTCATGTATTTGTGTTTTGAAAATTATAATTCATTTGTTTTTTCCTCAATTGTTTTTTTCTTTGTGTCATTCAGTTTAGAAAATGAAAAACTTGAAATATCGCGTTATATACGAGTACGAGTTCCACCGTGGCACCAGTGCTGCAGAAACGGCTCGAAGGATTAATGATGTGTATGGCGACGGTGCCGCAAAAGAAAACACAGTGCGTTTTTGGTTCCAACGTTTTCGTTCTGGAAATTTCGACCTGCAGAACAAGCCCCGTGGACGGCCGGAGGCCAAAGTTGATAATGAAGAATTGAAGGCTATTGTGGAAGCGGATCCATCGCAAACCACATCCGAGTTAGCTGCAGGCTGCGGTGTTAGTGATAAAACTGTTTTAATCCACTTGAAGCAAATTGGTAAGGTGAAAAAGCTTGAAAGGTGGGTACCTCACGAATTGAGTGAAGCAAATCAACAAACGCGCGTTGACTGCTGCGTTGCATTACTCAACCGGCACAATAATGAAGGGATTTTAAATCGAATCATTACCTGTGATGAAAAGTGGATCCTGTACGATAATCGGAAGCGCTCATCGCAATGGCTGAACCCTGCCGAACCAGCCAAACCATGCCCCAAGCGAAAATTGACTCCAAAAAAGTTACTTGTGAGCGTTTGGTGGACTAGTGCTGGTGTCGTTCACTACAGCTTTCTTAAATCTGGCCAGACGATTACGGCAGATGTCTATTGTCAGCAACTGCAAACCATGATGGAAAAGCTAGCTGCTAAACAACCGAGGCTGGTTAATCGCTCTAGGCCACTGCTGCTTCATGATAACGCCAGACCACACACTGCACAACAGACGGCTACCAAATTAGAGGAGCTTCAATTGGAATGTCTAAGACATCCACCGTACTCTCCGGACCTTGCCCCAACAGATTACCATTTTTTTCGAAATTTGGATAACTTCTTGCAAAGGAAAAAATTCAACTCCGATAGGGCAGTCCAAACCGCTTTCAAAGATTTTATTGATTCCCGTCCGAATGGTTTTTTTAGTAAAGGGATCGATGAACTACCTATGAGATGGCAAAAGTGCATAGATAGCAATGGTTTATACTTTGATTAAATAAATATATTATAATAAAAAAAAATCGGCTATATGTTCCTCCCATACTAAACGCCAATTTCATATGTAAGGACCTAATATTAGGCCATTGTTGATTGAACATTTTCAAATCATAATTACCTACCTGTACAGTATTGAGGACTATCTCTGTCACACTCTGTATAATATAGTTTAGAGTGCTGTGAAATATATACAAATCGAAAATAAGAGTTCTCACCATATTTGTGGTTAGGCAAAGACCTTCACGGAAAAAATTATGAATTAGAATTTTTTTTTATTAAAGTTTTGTTTTAAATAGTACTCGTGTATAGGGTGTCTCATAGGTAGTACCAAAAACTTAACAAGTGAATTCCTGCCTTGATAATGAGTCGAAGGTGTTCAAGCAACTATTACCTAATATCAACAGTTAAGGAGATATGTGACATCAAAGTTTGCATATTTCTTTCAATATTTTTGACTTATTTTTTGCAAAACGTTGGACTGTCATTACAGTAACTTATATCTAATATGAAAAATTCATTCCTTTTAATACAAGTCAAATAAAATAATAAAAACATTCCAATTGGATTTTTTTCAGGGTTTTTATTATTTTATTTAACTTTTATTGAAACGAATGAGGTAACGTTTTGTAAAAAATAAGTTTGAAATATTGAAAAATAATGTACACTTTGTAATTGCATAACTCGGTAACTATTGATATTAGGTTGTGGCTGCTGGAACATTTTCGACTCATAATCAAGGCAGGAATCCACCTGTAAAGTATTGCGGACTATTTCTGTCACACCCTGTATTTTAATAATAAAATATGACAGGCAAAATTAAAAAATAATATCACTTTCACTACATTCCAGCTGCCCGTTGTATTTGGTCACGGTGGCATCCCGGGCCTTAAGTGGCACGTAGTTATAAATGCATAATTAAGCGTCCAGCGCGGAATGATGTCAACGAGCATCCTGTGAATTCTCCGAGGAAAGCGATCCCCCCGTCCCACGGTGCCCGGCATCAGGCCGAGCAGATGCCGTTTAATCCGACCGAATTGAAGCCCGTAATTTAGATTACAGCAATGACTCGAGATTTTTTGAAAATTAAAACTTGCACACTCGTCAATTGAACACAGTTTTGTTGAAAGCGTCCAACGCTTAAGACTGGTTTGGAAATAGTTTAATATACACTTTAATAAGTGCCAATATACAGGGTAGCTCATAGCTAGTAGCAAAAACTTCAGGGGAGTCTTCTTTATGCAATTTTGAATAGAAAGTTCTCTTTACATTTTGGGTGGAATGTTGAGTGACGGAGATAAGTGATATCAATGTTTGCATTCCCCCCCCCCCAATATTTTTTACTTATTTTCAGTAAAATGTTGGACTATCACTACAGTAACTCAAATGGGCTATTAAAAATTTATTCCCTTTGATACAGGTCAATTATTAAAACCTTGCAGTAACTTGAAAAATATTTTTTTGTAAGGTTTTTGTCATTTTATCTGACTTGTACAAATGAATTTTTAATATTCTGTGTATAGTTTTCTGGGATATTCTGCCGTGTATATGTGACCTCTCTGGCCAACGTTTCGGATCCCATTGCAGGGTCCATCATCAGGGCTGATGTGATCATCAGGGCTGATGTGATCATCAGGCGTGATGGGACATCAGCCCTGATGATGGACCCTGCAATGGGATCCGAAACGTTGGCCAGAGAGGTCACATATACATGGCAGAATATCCCAGAAAACTATACACAGAAGATTCTGAACGGCCGTGAAAACCTAAGGACATTTTTGAATTTTTAATATTCCACATAAGTTACTGTAGTGATACTCCAACATTTTACAGAAAATAAGTCAGAAATATTGAGGAAAAAAATGCAGACTTTGACGTCGCTTATCTCCGTAACTGTCGACATTTCACCCAAAGTGTAAAGAATATTTTCTAATCAAAACTGCATAAAGAAGACTCCCCGAAGTTTTTGCTACTAGCTATAGGACACCTTGTATATATTTTTAATAATTTACCGGTATGTCACCCAGTAAAATGGTCTTATTGCAAATCGAGAACTACCCCGTACATAAAGTAATTGATCGCCTCCTTGTAAAAAAGTCACCAGATTTCTACATAAAATTTGAGGCTCTCAGGGTGGTGAAATCGTTTTTAATTCAGTCACTAGAGAGAAACGAACCTGTGTAAATTTCCCTTTAGATTTCTCAAAGTCGGCGTGGTATTTGACGTTTGACTGTATCTTGGTGTTCTCCGCTATCCTCTTCAGCTCCGGGGTCTCTGCCATCGTCGTGGGCTTCACCTTTGGTATATGTCTGCAAGCAAAATCATTTCGTGAGAACGTTGCACATGCTTGTTTAGAAATATTACAACACTAGCTGTAACCCGTCAAAAATGATATAAGTATTTAATAAAAAAAAAAATTGAAAAAAAATTTACTATAAAAATGTTACAGACGTTACACGAAGTTACGGGGACAGACAGACAGATAGACAACGAAATTATTGTAATTTGTGATTGTTCCGACACAGTGTGTAATAATATGTAGGCAAGCTGTAATCTGTCAAAAATGACAGTATTTTAACATGCCGGTTCTTGAGTATAGCCAACACGACTTTTATCAAAATATTTGAACATTTTCTTATATCAGTTGATGGAACTATTTTAAACCTTGGCGATTGTGCGTGCGTAAAAGTAACGCGACAACATATTTAAATAATTAATATTATAAATAAAATAGACATCAATATAAAATAAGAAAAAATATTCCGGTACCGGGAATCGAACCCAAGCCTCCCGGGTGAGAGCCAGGTAGCCAACCTAGCCACTACACTGCACATGAGATGTCGCTAATTGTGGAGAAAATGTTTGTAAAGCCAGTGTTCCTAAAGAAAATATATTGTGCGCTCCATAACAATCTTTTTTTGGTACAAATGATTCGCATCTTTGCTAAGTCCCATAGAGACTAAAGGCTTTAGATTAAATTTGATCACCAAACCAAAAGTTATTTTTAAATGTATATAAATGGATATGCCGGAGATACGGATCAAATCACCAATGCAGAAATGATCTGAGACAGCAATTTGGAATTCCCGCATTTGTAAAATATTGTAAATATATTTGTAAAATTGTACAGCTATCTTCTTCCTTATATGTATTCCCTTCTTTAGTGTTTTAACAGAATTGTTTCTTAAAATTAGGCAGAAATACAAAAACCTTAATTAACTCTAAAAATTTTATAGCATCTCTTTTGAATAGTTTTCATATAAATGCAAGTTGTTGAATGTAAAATATTATATAGATTGATAATGCCCTCATAAGGCGAAACATGTCTCAAAAAATTAAAAATGTTGAACTAAAAAACAAGCATTTTTATTTCCATACGCGTGTCTACCGTTCCTAGTAAATATGGTTACCAAATACACAAACTCGTTCACCTGTTCTAAGCATTCATTACTTACCATCACATCACTCTTAATCACTCTCTACGCAAAATAAATGTGACTTGAGTCTAATTGTATGCAGAAATATCCGTACACATTGGTAACAGATTCACCCCGATGAAGGCCTCTCAAATGTGGCCCAAAATGTTGACTTAGACGAAAACCCACAAGTTATTTTATTGTATATATAAGATGGGATATCTGTAACATTCGCAAATCGAAATGGAGATTACATCATGCGCCTTCGAGATGAAGCCACAGCGTTTAAATCTCTAGAGCAGTGTTTCCCAAACTATGGGTCGCGACCCACTGGTGGGTCGCTAGCGGACATTAGGCGGGTCGCAGTCACAACACCGCACAACACGTCTCATCAGGGTCGTGTCGTGTTTTTTATAGATAACGAAGTGCATCCAGATATCAATTTAGTATCTGCAATTTCCACTCATTTAACAGAGTCGATAAATAACTTTAACTCCTACTTCGAAAAAGAGATGAAAAAGTTCAACAGGATAAACTGGATTTAAAATCCATTTCAAGACAACATACCGACTGAAATGTCAACAAAAGCAAGTGAAGAGCTTATTGATTCATTAGAAGATACGTCGTCGAAAAATACTTTTAATCGCAAGCGATTAGTAAAATTCTGGCTTTCAGTTTCTAACACTTATCCCTGCTTGTCTGACGAAGCCATGAAAGTCCTCCTCCCCTTCACTACCTCATATGTGAAGTGGAATTTTCTGCCATGGTTTCTATTAAGACTAAATACAGAAATAAATTGGACGTATCGAATTCACCGTGATTAAAAAAGACTAAAATTGAAGTCACCGCTAATGCTGTTATGACAAAAAATAGGCAACAAATTCATCCTTCCCATTAAAATATCACATATTAACATTTTCCATAATTAAAAATTTCGATTATATTTGGAGGTTTTTCTTTTTTTCTTAATTGAACAATCTTTCGTGTGGTTACAATATGAATTGGGAAAATGTGAGGCGGGAGGTGGGTTCCGAAAATCAAATTTTTTTTGGTGGATCCCGGTCCTGTCAACTTTGGGAACCACTGCTCTAGAGTAAACACAAAAAAAGCATATTTAGACCACGAGCCGGAGAAAAATAAACCAACAGACGGCTGAATCACGGGGAGGTGTTTCACAAGCCAGCCGCACCGCGCCGGAGCAGTCAGCCGCACTCCCTCTGTAAACAACAGGTGAAATGTATATTTCTATAAATCATAAAAATAGATTTTTCCTATGTAGTGGAATGTGACCGATGGCCTTTGAAATGTGGTTTAATTATAGTAGAAACGGAAAGATTTACACGTAATCGAAAATTTTACAATTAGGAATTCCCGGAAATTTCTGGAAAGGTTTAGAATAAACCATTTCATTCGCGAAACGTCTGGAAACCCGAGAATGTATATATGGCGCAACATAACCGCTGCGCGGAGCACGAAGTTTCAGCACTGCACCAAAGCGATTTCATAGGAACTAGCGACGAATGACCAGCAACAATAAATTAGGAGAGTACTTACCAAGCGTCCAATAGTGAAACGACTCTGTAATTAATTTGATATTTGCTGACACACTTTATGTTTTGTGTGTATTCCAATGATCAATTTGCTTATTCACTTAATTATGTCGGTTCCAAACGAATAAGTATTTATTTATTTATATAAAAAAAAAAATATAAAAAGAATTACTATAAAGAAGTTACGGACGTAAAAACAAAGTTACGGGGACAGACAGACGGACAGACAACGAAATTATTATAATTGGGATAATACATGTCCTAATTTGCGCCCTAAGTGTTCAAATAGCATAGCTGTCTTATCAAATATTATTTTTATATCATTTGAGTTCATTATTTATAATTAATAATACCTATAAATTCAATCTGTTTCCGTTTACATAAATTAGTTCACGATAAAAAAGCTTGTCTAATTGTAAGTTTTTGAACATTTAATACGCGTGGGAGCATCCGCAAACTATGTGGCCTTACTAGGAGAATGCTACGCTGGGCTACGTGAGGGGAGGGGAGGGAGGGGGGTCAGAGCCACGCTACGCAATTCTTTATTTTATGTGACACAATTAAAGCGGTACAGAGGTATGCGATCGATAAATCATCAACAAGTATCAAGGTTTTATATACATATATATTTTTTTAAATTATAATTAATATTAGTTATTATTAATTATGAAAATATCTTGTTCATTTTATACCCAACACTTTAAAAATAGTTTTGGCAAAAGAAAACGGTACAAAATGTCTTCTGGAATTAATAGAAAAAAAAACTACACGCTAAAATACATTTATTTACGACGACAATGCAATCGGCGATATCGAATTTTTTTCGATCGAGCACCACTTTCTCGTTTGTCGCATATCGAAAAGAAAGCGCCAGAGCCGCCGGAGGCCTTCATCCGGCTGTGGATCGATGACGACGACGAAAAGTTGAGCGCCCCTGGATAGATATTTCTGCTGATGGGAGATGGCGCGTTAAATACTAAACAGTTGTACCATTACACTATTCATACCGAAATATTAGCGACGATTCGACACGGCCATATCCCGTTTTCGCCACGGCGAAACGGAATCCATAGATAAATACGGTCATTACTAATATGGAAATCATCATACGCGGTAGCATCATTATCGGTTCACAGTAACCATGACCGGGAGAGATGGCGGGGAGAGAGATCGCCCCGCCCTCTCGAATCTTTCGCGTGCCAGATTTCACGTGAGGATTTATAAAATTCGCGAAATTTTAGTTTTTCTCAAAAATTTTCATTTTCGTCAAAACATCGATATTGTCAGGAAATTCCGAAAAAATTGTTCCATCTTTGTTCAATCGATATTATAACGAAATTGTGTGTCGGAAAAACTTTGGATCGTTTTTTAACCCCTTTCCCGTGATCCAAACGAGCTGAAACTTTGCAGGCAGACTTGTGGCGATGATAAAAATGATCTGACAAACTTTCGTTTTAAAAAATTAATAATTGTAGTATAATTTTGGATTTTTCGTTTTTTTTATTGCTCCCTTTCGCAGTGTCGCCCGACTCAAGCCCAACGCGTGGGGTAAGCGCCAAACCTGTTTCAACTAGTAAAAGAGAAAGGGAATATAATAAAATCTTGATTTTTATGGGTTAGTTTTTTTACTCCCTTTCTTTTAACTCGTAGCGTCTGCGGTTTGTTGTCTGCGGAAAAACTTTGGATCGATTTTTAACCCTTTTCCCGTGATCCAATCGGGGTGAAACTTTGCAGGCAGACTCGCGGCGACGATAAAAATGATTTAACAAATTTTCGTTAATTTTTTTTTAATAACTGTAGTATAATTTTGGATTTTTCTAAATTTTAATGTTTTTTTTTTCAAATTGGAATCAATGCAAATGAGTAATGACCCCGACGCGTGCGGTAGGCACGAAACCTGATTCAACGAGAGAGAGAGAGAGAGAGAGAGAGGGGTAGTATAATAAAAACTTGGTTTTTATGGGTTAGTTTTTTTACGCAACATTTACATTACAACCATAAATTTTATTCGTAAATGTTAAAATAAGTTGGAAATGTACAGGGTGTAACAAAACAACTAAAAATCGCGAACAGGGCGCTCGGGCGAGCGCAAATACCATCCGCTCGCGTTCTGCGCCATTCGCGTACCGACAGGCGCGGGTACTTTTCGATTGACCCTAGAAGGCTGGTCGTTTCGACTTGGCGAACATTTGTTGCCTTCCCTTTCGAGTGTCTCTAGTTGATTCTCTGTGTCAACTCGGCCACTGAAAGGACGTCTTAAGGGGCGGTTGCGTCACGCTGGTAAGTCCGCCATCTTCGATAAACGAATTACTTGCTAGTCATATCGACTATTCTATTCAATTCAATTTCAATTTCTAAACTACTAAACTCAACTAATAACAAGTTACAGCGTATAAAAAATAACAAAATACTTTTAGGTTAACCTTTCTATTTTATATATTTTTTAACAAACGTACCGTCAATATGTCATTGTTGACCCTAATAGACGGTCCTAGAGTGACATTAGAGTACAGAGTATACATATTTCATGAAAATTTTGAAAATTATATAATACAGACACAAAAGAAGTTTCTTCGCCACCTCAACACTAGATTTAACTTATCTTTTGATTCTTATCACGAAGCACTACATTTCCACGACATAAAAGCGTGTAAGACGGATTCTTCGAAAATCAACCTAAACAAAAATTTTATAGCCACAAAGCGCGGGTACACATTTTCTGACTTAGTTGACCTGGGAGCCTGCATGCCTGTTATGTCATGCGGAGAATGTGATCGTTCATCTTGTAATTGCTTATTGTACTATACTTATATTGTATAATGTATTAATGTTTTATTTTAATGTATTATCGTAAATTGTAACTGTGCTAATCACCTTGTCCTAAATGACTATCCATTAGGATCATTTTGACCTGTCGATAGTCTTTAAATTAAAAAATAAAATAAAATAAAAAATTTGGAACAGTGAAGAGCACGTGCTGATCTAATAGTATTATTTAAACTACTAGAGGATATCTCGACTGTCCCAATCAACTGGACTTGATCTCTTTTCATGTTCCCTGCAGACGTACCCGACAAAACGTGCTCTTCCACGTTCCGATAAATAGAGCATCCCATACACAAAATACATTTTTATATCGCGCATGCAAAACTCTCAATAATAATTGTATTGATATTGACCTCTTCAACATCGGTCTTAGTGAATTTAAAAGAATGCTTTAGATTACATGTACTAAATCAACTTTGACCATTCACTCACTATATCTAATCTTCTCTTTCTCCACCTCTATCCTGACTCGTACCTCCTCATCCTTTTTCACCCATTATTTAACTAATTTCTTGATATACTTTTTCTTTTTTCACATTCAATCACTTACCATTATTCAGTCTCAACATTGTTTGTTGCTTACTACTATTCATTAATTAATTAAAAATAATTAACTTAAAAATATCTTATATAACTTTATTCTTAACATCTGTGAATCTTTTTAATTGGTCTATGAAATGAATACTATGCTTTTACATTATATGTTTAAAAAACTGTTAAGATTCCTTAATAAATAAATAAATAAATAAATAAATAATAATGTCCAGAACAAAGCAAAGACTAACGCAAATCAACAAATACAATTTATGAATGAGTTCCAGATATATTACAGTTGTCTCATAGAGACGAAGCTATTTTTATATGTGTAAGTAGGTATGGAAGTCTTTTTTTTTGGGTGTTCATAGACTGCCTTAAGTGGTCACTTTAGACAATGTAACGTTCACCAATTCCACCCATGATAGGCTACCACATCTATCAAATTTTTGTTATAAATATGTTTAACTTGCACACCTTGTTTCGCACGTTAGTTGTATTTTTACTACCGCCATCTGCGGTCGAAAACTTCGTCATTCCAGATTAACAAGAATTGCTTTCAATCGAGCTATGTAATCTCGCACCACAAACTCGGTGAATATATCGCGCGCCGGCTGTTTCGAGTTCGATCAAAGTAAGCGGTCGATCAGAGCATAGATGTTTACGAAAACGGATCGTCTGATTGGTGGAGAACGTAAAAATCTATGCTTTAAAAGAACGCTTACTTTAAGCCATGTATTCACTAGGGGACAAATCGCGAAACATTCCACTCGGCATGTCGCATCAACATCTACGCTCATGTTTCGGGGACAATGACGCGGCCATTTGACGTGTACACACCGGGACTCGCATATCTTGTCGCGGAAATGTCACCCGATGAGCTTATGTTGAAAGCTGCGGTATCTCATTTGGCGAAAACGGGGTTCCGCGCAATTCGAAATGTTTTTTTGGATCGCAATTTCAAATTAACGAGGTTTTACTGTAGTAAATTGAATATTATTAAAAACAAGGTCCTTTTCGCAAATAATTATTGTTTTCCACACGTCGCGGAAATATATCGCCCTATGACATTATGATGACAGCCGCGTATCTGTTTATGTTAATGAGTTTATCGAAAAGTAAGAGGAGAAAAAAGAAGAGAATGCGAAATTATTTACTGCAAAGAGAAAGAAGGACGGACATTCTATGAGATCTTCGATCGATACAGCTCGATCAGTTCAAGAACGATTTCGTTTCCCCGCATTGTCATCTTGACAGATACAGCGCATGCGTATTCACTTATAAACATACCACGTGGTACTGTCGCTCCGCGGAATGTTGCAGTGAGTACGCTCGGGTACCGTGCGCATGGCAACGTTGTCACGGCACGTAGAAATGCCGCGCTATGTTGTGCGCGACGTGGCGGAATAGTGCACGACGTTGCAACGTCACGTAGACTCTATGCCGCGCGTGCTGTTGAGGGACAATTTGTCCCCTAGTGAATACATGGCTTTAATCCAACTTGAAACAACCGGCCGTTAGCTTGCCGTAGTCACAAAATCACACACGCGGTGACATTTCATAAAACACGTAAAGTATCCGTCGGACCGCTTTGGTAATCTGATGTATTGATAGTATATATCTATATTGTATGAAATAATGATTATATTAGACAGCTCACCGAAATATAAATATTAATATCTACAAAATGGCAAGTCAATGATAAAATCAGAGATTGTCGCAGAGTCGATAATACTATGGATAAGGTCAAATTCGACGACACGAAATTTCATAGAAGCATGTTATCGGGGCACAGTGTGTAACTGAGTCTAGTTAGTAGTAGCTAGTCCACAATACTTAATTGGTAGATTCCTGTCTCGATAACAAGTCGAAAATATTCAAGCAACTATGACCGTATATATCAACAGTTATGGAGTTATGCAATATCAAAGTTTGATTTTTTTTCGATATACCTGACTTCTTTTTTACAAAACGTTAAAATGTCATTACAGTAACTTATAGTGTATATTGTGAAAAGTCCATTCGTTTGATTAAAAGTTAAATAAAATAATAAAAACCCTGAAAAAATTCCAATTAGAATTGGAAGGTATTTATCATTTTATTTGAATTGTAAAAAAGGGAATGAATATTAAATATATCTAATTAATATATTTAATATATCTAATATTTAATTTATCTTGATTTTGTATGCAAATTTTCTTTTCTTTTAGATTTTGATTCTTTAATTGTCATTTTTTACTACTACATAAATACCATACGAGAATAACTGCCACAGAACAGATTTTTACCTAGTGTGGCAGTTATTAGTATCTTGTATTAACTAATGTTAATGTAAAAAACAATAAATAAATAAATAAATAAATAAATATATAAGTTACTGTAATGATAGTCTAAGGTTTTGCAAAAAATAAATCAGAAATATTGAAAAAGATGCAAACTTTGATGTCGCATATCTCCTTATCTATTGATATTAATTGGGTCAAGGTTGCTTGAACATTTTCGACTCATAATCAAGGCAGGAATCCACCTGCAAAGTATTGCGAACTAGCTCTGTTAATCGAATGCAGCGGTAATGTATGGCTCCGAGTTATGGACCATGTACAGCTTCTACTCTAGGAAACTCGAAACTTTAGATGGTTGGCAGGAGTAACACTAAAATATAGGATTAAAAGTTCACGCAATCGCGGTAGCCTGGGCGTCACGGACATGAACAGTAAGCTGGAGGAACGACAGCTGAGATGGTATGGGCGCATGAGGTGGAGACCACCAGACCACACGTCTGAAGCGGGCAATGTCCACGGAGCTTCACCGACAGTCATCCAGAGGAAGACCAAAGAACTCCTGGATGAGTCAATGCTCCGAATCCTACAGAGAAATGACCTGGATGAAAGCGACACCCGGAACCGAAGAAGATGCGGCCCGAGAACGAGAAGGGCCGACCCAGACAGCCCACCTTTCATTCTACTTGTATAAAAGGGAAAGAATTTTTAATATTCGAAATCAATTAATTTCATGAATTCTAAACGTGTTACAATAAAAAGTAACCCATAAAAACCAAGTTTTTATTATACTCCCTTTCTTTGTAGAATATAACAATAATTGTTGGTCTTGTGGTTAGGACACTGGCCTCGTGATCCAAAGGTTGCGGGTTCGATCCTCACTCCAGACTAGCAAGTTAGTCCTATTTTCATAGTACAAGCGCTTAGCTTAGTTTGAAAATAGTAAGAATATTGATGTGACACGTATTTCCGTGTTCACATCTCTATTTTTTTTTAAAAAAAAAAAAAAAAAAATTAAAGACGAATTAAAACATGTAACATAACACTAAACTTACAGGAAATTAATATATATATTTCTAAAATGTCAGATGTTTTGAGCTTTGATAAGACACTTCATGCTGGTGAGGCGGTTAGGTTATGGTTTAAATGGTGCGCTTTGAGCGTCCAACTATACGGAAACTTCCAAGGGGCAAGCAAGATGTCCAATACGTAGCGAAAGGCCCGTAACTGAGAAAACATGCAAGACACTTACCTCCTGGTTATCTTCGATTTATTGAACTGCGACCTGATGAAATGCGATTGAGTGGACTGTAGATGCGGGTGGCCGTCTTCACCAATAATGTAAACAAATCCACTGCGAAGAACGGATTTGAAAAGGCGGTTTTAAGATCGAACGACAAATTGAGGTTATTGCGGAACGTGCGTAAAAAATGTCACACGGCGGCGATGGCGAACGAGTATGTACTCACAGCGGCGGTCCAATATGTACTACTGCCGGCCCTGCTGGGTCTCGCGTCATTGGCGGAGACAGGTAACGCGGCTTGCCTAATTTCTCAATGAAAGGCGTTCGCTATATATTCCAAATATAGATATGGCCCGACCATGCTCCCCGCCTTGGAAGCTCACAGAGCTTTCAAAATTAATAAAAAATCATCCGAACGCATGATGCAACTTCCTTATCGCAATAACGACTAAATTATGCTATAGAAAAAGAGAGACAGCGTAATATCAGTCCCGATATATAATATATGAGTAAATTAAAAATGTGTCAATCTGACATATTCAGCGGTAAATTATGAAACGCAAATAAGAAAAGCACGTAAATGCTGCGATATAAGTAATTAATACATCGAACAATAACAAAGAGGCGTGAATGAAAATAAAATAAAATAATATATAACTAAGAGCTATTGTACACTAAGAGGCGTGAAAAAAATAAATAAAAATAATATATAACTAAGAGCTATTTATTGGGTCGGGAGAGGATAAAGTTTCACCACTGGTCGCTTGAAAAAACCGGATTCAGTTTTCACTAGAGCAACTCTCACTACACTATCTGAACCTGGATATATTTGAGAGATTACTCCTAAAGGCCAGCTAAGCGGTGGTGCGTTATCCTGACCCACTAGCACGACTTTACCGACGGTGACGGGATTATCTGGAGTACACCATTTTTGTCGGACTTGTAGAGTGTGTAAATACTCTAGATGCCATTTTTTCCAATATGACCTAACTAAGTTATCTAGTAGTTGTTTGCGTGTACAAAGACTCCGCGTATCGTCAGCAATGTCCGATACCGGAAGATACTGGAGTGGTGATGACATTAAAAAATGTGCTGGTGTCAGCGCCTCAGGATACGGATCCTCAGACATAACACAAAGTGGCCGGGAATTGAGCAACGCTTCGATCTGTGTAAGAACTGTGAAGAGTTCCTCGTAAGTCAACAACTGACTTCCGATTACGCGGTATAGATGTGTTTTAAAACATTTTATATTGCTTTCCCAGATCCCTCCAAAGTGCGGGCTATGCGGTGGAATTAATTTCCAACAAATGCGTCGTTTAATAAGCTCATCCTTTATAGCGTTTTGATAGTCCGAGGACAAGATTAATTTATAAAATTCATCTAACTGTGCCTTGGCACCTATGAAGTTCGAGCCGTTGTCGGAATACAGACAAGATACGGGTCCTCGACGTGCTATAAAACGTTTGAATGCAGCTAGGAAGATGTCCGAGGATAAATCTGATGCTAGTTCGATATGAACAGCTTTCGTTGTCAAGCAGACAAAAATACAGATGTAGGCCTTTTGCGACCTTTGTCCACGCTTGCGTTGGAGTGTTATATTTAGCGGACCAGCATAATCTACCCCTGTGTGTGTAAAAGCCTTTGCTTCCTGAAGTCGGCAGGCTGGCAAATTAGCCATTTTAGGCGTGGGATGTAGAGGAGAAACGCGAAAGCATTTATTACATTTTCTCACTCTCCATCTAATAACGCTTCTTCCGGAAAGAATCCAAAAGCGTTGACGAAGGATTGATGAAAGTAATCCTGGCCCAGTGTGAAGATGCAATTGGTGATGGTGATCTATTATAAGGGCGACTACGTGGTCAGGTTTTGGGAGCAGAGCAGGATGTTTTGCCTCGAAAGGAAGACCTGAATTGGATAATCTTCCTTCAATCCGCAAAATACCATCCTCATCTATGAAAGGACTAAGACGTTTTAACCTTTTAGAATAGCCTTTTCCTCATTTTAGATCCGCCATTTCCTTAGCAAAATGAACATTTTGAACGGCACGAATAGCCGTGTTTTCAGCAGCAAGTAAGTCAGCGACTCCAATTGCTGGGGAACGAGGTAATCATTTCATAAAACGGAGGCAGTATACGATGATGCGCAGAAGTTTATCCCAACGAGAGATATTTTGAGCTAATTCGTAAAAACTACAAGGTACAATCTTAGCGGTAATCAAAGTTGTGGATTTAAATTCCGGGAGTACCTCATATTTTGTAGGTAAGAATGGTTGGATAGGCCAACTTGAAATGACAGAACGTAGCCATACAGGCCCGTTCCACCACAAGTCATGGGTTACCAATTGAGATGGTAACATGCCCCTAGATAGACAATCACTAGGATTCTCAATGCCTGCGATATGATAGAAATCTTGGGGTTGTACATTTTCATGGCATTGAGCTACGCGGTTGCTCACAAATACGGACCATCTATGCGGGGAAGAGTGGATCCATGACAAGGCAATTGTAGCGTCCGAGAATGCATATGTTCCTGCGATGGTGATGCGTGAACTATAAATATCCCGAACAGTCTTTATTAACTTCGACATCAAAAGGGCAGCGCATAACTCCAAACGAGCGAGTGAAATTATCTTTGTTGGTGAAACCTTAGACTTGGAACACAATAACCTGACTGATACGTTCCCTGTTAAATCTGTGGAGTGCAAATAAATGACACAACCATAACCTTTCATACTCGCATCGCAGAAGGCGACGATGCAAACTGTACTGTCCTTTAGAACACCAATATGGCGCGGAATTCTCAAAGTCGAGAGCAAGTGAAATTCACTCGTAAGTGCAGTGAAGCGTTGAATGATGCTCTCAGGAGGTACATCATCCCAACCAATATCGCACAACCAGAGCTCCTTAATGAGCAATTGGCATACAGGATTACTGGGGCCACGATGCCTAGAACATCAAACAAACGAGCCACTAATGAAAGTATGCTTCGCTTTGTACATGTCTCTTGGACCTGCAGAGTTGTTAAGAAGAAATTGTCCTCAGCGGGTTCCCAAGATAAACCGAGAACTTTAGTACTGTTGTTCTCATTTGTGAAATCCACTTAACTTCGATGAGAATGCGGGAGGTCATTGAGTAATGCCAAAGAATTACTCGACCATTTAATTAATTCAAAGGATCCTGATTTGAATAACGAGATTAACTCTCGAGAGGTGCGGATGGCCGATTCGTCGTCAGGCATTGAATGCACCAAGTCATCCATGTAAAGTTTAGACTCAGCGACTGCAGCGGCATCAGGGTACTGAAAGCGCATGTCTGATGCTAGCTGACGAATAGTACGCAAAGCTAAATACGGACTAGGTTTGAGGCCAAATGGAAGGCGGTTGAATTGAAATACTCTGATCGTCTCGTTGCTATAGTCGCTAAAACGAAATAATATCTTTAAATATTTACGATCATTTTGAAATGTACCAATTTGTAAATACATCTGCTTTATGTCCGCGGTCATAGCTACAGGGAATAACCGGAACTCAAGTAAAAGAGAGAAAAGGTTTGATTGTAAGTTAGGCCCAGCATATAATACATCATTCAATGATTTCCCAGTATGGGTTTTTGAACTTGCGTCGAGTACAATTCGCGGCATTGGCTTATCTGGGCGTGTGACGGCATGATGCGGTATGTAATAACACTGGTTTGAGACATCGATTGCGGTAATCTCAGTTAAATACTCCTTTTCAATGTATTCGTTTACTACGTTATTATAATTTTCACGAAGTTTTGGTTCTTGTTTGAATTTCTTCTCTAGAGCGATAAGTCGGCGATACGCAGTATTTCGTGAATTACCTAATTCCTTTGAATCTCCACGAAAAGGTAATGCGACCGAGTAACGTCCAGCCTCATCTCTATGTACAGATGCGCTGTATAACCTTTCGCAGGTCGTCTCCTCGGGGCTCAGGAACTGCCTAGTTGGAATCTCTTCTAGATGCCAAAAACTTTGCAGAGAAGTCTGTAAATCACCATCATTTAGAGATAGAAGAGTTAAAGTAGAATCTTCCTTTTTGGGATTTTCCATAGACATCTCGCCCATTATGATGTAGCCTAAAGTCGTTTCTAACAACGGCGGAGCGGGAGAGGGTGCGTTTATTCGACCACCTAATAAAAGATACGGGAATAATTCTGCACCTAAAACTAAATCGATCGGCTTCGGTATATTCCAATCCGTGTCAGCGAGTTGAACATTTTTTAAATAAGCCAGATTTGCCGTGTCAATGTATTGCACAGGTAGGTTATTGGTGATTTTGTCAACAACCAAAGCCTGGATATTATAAGTCTGTGAATTTACTCGTGATTGTATGATGAAATAAGTGTATCCTTTTATTGGACGCGAGCTATTGCCTACACCCTTGAGGACCGCATTGTAAAGCGGCGAGATTTTTAAATTTAACTCATCACAGCACGCTACTGTGAGCAAATGATTTTGCGATGCACTATCAATTAGACATCGTATTAACCGTTTTTCATTTTGATTTTTGTAAGCTAATACTTGGGCCGTCGACAATAAAATATTAGCACTAGGCGAATAAGATTTTGACTGGTTTCGCGCGGTAACCAGTGATATAGATGCTACTGGATGCGCATCATCTCGATTATTATCTTCAAAATGAAGAAGCGTATTATGTCGTTTATTGCATTTTTTGCAATTACGCGTTGATTTGCAATTTTTTATAATGTGCGAGTAACTTAGACAGTTAATACAACCATTTTTGGTCTTTATGAAATTAAAGCGTTCGTTGATCGTCATGCCTTTGTACTTTGGACATTCGTACAAATGTTTATGATCTTCTCTCAAACATAATAAGCAATTATTTCCAGTACTTTTAGTCAAGAAAGATTTGTAAGTCTTATTTTTATTTAAATTATTTTGACCATATCGAACAGAAGCGGTGTTGCTAGTAGTTGTACGTTCTAAAATTTTCACCTGACTCCGTAAAAATTCTACCAGATCTTGGTAAGCGGGAATTTCCTTTTCACGTTGCGTCATCTCGAACATTTGTGAAGTTTGGCTATCCAATTTCGATAACGCGGAATACAAAAGAATGAAGTCTGTTAGATCTTCGATTCCCAGCTGTTTCAAAGCGGAAACGGACGCAGAGTATTTCTCAATAAACGCGTTTAAGCCACCAGCGGTGTTGACATATTTTATTTCGAAAATATTTTTTAAGTAATAACAACCCAAAGCCCTTCTATCCTGATATTTTTGTACGAGGCTATTCCATAATGAATTGTAATTTTCTCCCGTAGGAAGTACCCCTGATGTCAAATAAAGAGCGCCGTGCGATAATTTTGAAATTAAATATTGCATTTTCTGTGATTGCGTTAATAGTTTATTTTGATGAATGTTGGCCTTAAACGTTTCATAAAAAATGGGCCAGTTCTCCTGGTTGCCATCAAATGACGGAATTTGAATAGCCGGCAACTTCATTGGACTATCCAATACAGGAGCCTCTTGCAACTTTGTTTCCGAAAGTTGGGATTTTTTAAATTTGATATGAGAGATGATCCCATCAAATGCAATAAGTTTTTGATAATCCGGTACAAAGTCAGGATTCAATTCTAAATTCAATATATTTATTTCATCTGAAACGGCGGTGAACTGCGTTTTTGTTTCATCAATCGTTTGTATATCTGCCAAGAATGACTCTGTCGTCCTTGTATTCTCAGACGAAATCCGTTTTGATTTTTCGTACATCATGTTTACGTGAGCGAAAACAGCGTCCCGTTTTGCTTCTAAAGATTTCAATCTATTTATCTGCGACATTTTGAATATTTTTTCTCGGGAGGTACTTCAGTGATCTAACAAATAAGTTCGTATTTATTCTAAAATACTCACTTGTGAAATGTTATTTGTTATGTTATGTTATGTTAAAATTGTTATTTAATATGTTTGAATACCGAATTTATTTAATATTTTATTCGAAATAAACAATTCTATAACTTTGTTACAAGTGCAAAGTATCCGTGCGTGAATAACACTGTCAAGTAAAAGTATCTGAAAAAATATTAAACGATATTTATATCGACAAATATCACGCTGCGTAATTATTTCACTGAACAAATATTATGAAAATTGCGATAATGGAGTTGCTCAATACGATATAGTCGGATGTATGAATATATTAATTCGTTCGTTCGACCTTTGTATATGGATCGATCTCCGGCTCGAAGGACCAAAATTATATGGTGAGGCGGTTAGGTTATGGTTTAAATGGTGCGCTTTGAGCGTCCAACTATACTGAAACTTCCAAGGGGCAAGCAAGATGTCCAATACGTAGCGAAAGGCCCGTAACTGAGAAAACATGCAAGACACTTACCTCCTGGTTATCTTCGATTTATTGAACTGCGACCTGATGAAATGCGATTGAGTGGACTGTAGATGCGGGTGGCCGTCTTCACCAATAATGTAAACAAATCCACTGCGAAGAACGGATTTGAAAAGGCGGTTTTAAGATCGAACGACAAATTGAGGTTATTGCGGAACGTGCGTAAAAAATGTCACACGGCGGCGATGGCGAACGAGTATGTACTCACAGCGGCGGTCCAATATGTACTACTGCCGGCCCTGCTGGGTCTCGCGTCATTGGCGGAGACAGGTAACGCGGCTTGCCTAATTTCTCAATGAAAGGCGTTCGCTATATATTCCAAATATAGATATGGCCCGACCACCTAGTTTTAACCGACTTTTAAAGTCCTCTTGTAAAGAAATTTGGCTTCCAAAAGTTGTAAATCGTTGTACTGCTGATATTTGGTTTAGTATAAAAAGAAGCGAAAATATAGAGTAAACATTAACACCCAACTGCAAGATTACTTACAAGACTATCTCCTTTCGATTTCGAAAATATTTATTGATATTTAATAATTTACAGTTCAAATGTTCATTTAAAAAATTTATCAAAAGTAATAATTTCGTGGTCTATCTGTCTATCGTAAATTCCGTAAATTGGTGGAATTGAAATTTTAGATAACTAGAGTATGACACGCAATTAGCGCGCGGCATATGAGGCGCGGTCACGCAAGGCAAATCGTTGTTATTATTTCCCGTGATTTTTCACAGATGTACGGCTAGTTGTAAGTATCTTCTTGATTATTTGGCAATGAAACTGAAAATGAAAACTGATGAATTAATCTATACGGCTAATGAACAAGTTTAACCTAAGCGACCTGTCGATTGAACAATCTCGATCAAAATTGTGCACTTCATACAATTTTATGTTTATTGTATCGATAAAACGTGTTCTTAATGTCATTACGTCGAACAGAAAAGTTGTATGGATGAACGTGCAATAAAGTTGTAAGTATTCTCCGATAATAACAGAGACGTGAATGGGGGAGTCGAGACTGACGAGTGGCACAGATGATTGATGCCGTTTAAACTGCCTCCTGCGCCCTTGGAGGACATCAGCACATGATATAATTAACCGCTAACCGCAATTTAAAATAAAACCGCCGTGCTGTCCTTTTTGCGAGGGCGGAATCAACTGTGTGTACTCAGATCGCTTAAGCCACGCACCGGTTAATTAAGAGTGAGTATGTACAAATGAGTGACTGAATGCACACATCTGTCGCGCTCATGATTCCCACGATTTTTTGTAAATAAACAACAAATTAGAATTTAAATAAGAAATTGATGGACCAAACATTTTTCAAGTAATCAAGACAGCACGACTGAGGTGGGCTGGTCACGTTCAACACGACTCGAACTACAAAAGTTGGTGATATTGTATCTGACCCAATTCTTATATCATTGGGTGTTCCACAAGGTTCATTTCTAGGACCAGCATTGTTCATAATTTATATTAATTATAAATTATCTATATATTAATTACTCCAACCAATGTCGTTTCTGCATACTGATAATTTCTGTTGCCAGTTTAAAAAAAAACATTTTAGAGTACATTAAAAAGATTGAAAAATATAGGAATACGAACAAACTGATATCAAAAAACATCCAAATCCAAATTATCGAAAATTAAAATATCGCAATTTATAGATTTTTTTAAATATTTTCGTGGAATCCGTGTATTTAAAACAGCCAACGTAATTGCAGTCAACGAATTTTTGTGCTGGTCATACCACAAAATGACGCTTTATGACATTGACAGTAAGTATACGTTTACGCTTTTCTTTTTATTGTTTTTGCATTAATCTTGCTTCAATAAACGTTCAAAACATTTATTTATTAAACATTTATTACGCTTTATATGCAAAGTGAACTTAACCTTAGATTAACGTCATAACGTCTCTCATATAACCTCAAAAGACTCACAGCGCGTGGCGCGAATGTCATTTTACGTGTCATTTTCTCCGTATTATACATAAATATTATTATTTTTCAGAATTCCGATGGAATACTTAACATCACAAAGCGGCAATTTGATAATGCGATTCGAGTTCACAATATGAAAGAAGAAATGCCAGACGTAGACTGTCAAACATAACAGAAGAGGAATGTGAAAGAAGGAATGCTGACCAGCGGGAACGTAAAAATGCTAGGCAAAGAGTGTATGCTGAAGGAAGAAATGCGAAATCTTATTTTAAATGTGCAGTACAACTGTGCTAATGCATTTGCATCTTTCGGAGTGCAAATAAGTGACATACCAGGTGTAGGCCCGTATTGTTTAAAAATTTCAGGTGAAGTATATCATAGAACGTCTAGAAGTTTGCAGAGTGATGGAGAGGTGCCGGCATATGCGCAACTATATGTTTACGATGCGGATGAAGCAGTCATGGTACGTATGAGCCATCCGTCTAACCTTAGATGTCAACAAAATATAATGGAAACTATTGATAATGTCATCCGTCGTGTAAGTCCATATGCTCTCCAATACAAAAGGTTGAAAGAAGCGGTGAGGAAGAAGAATCTATAGTTGCAGAGCACGGGGGCCAGATGCGGAATATTCAACTACTCTTTACGCGTTCTTCGTTAGATGACCAAAGAAGGTATAATGCTCCATCTAATAATAATGAAGTCGCCATTGTGTATGTAGCAGATTACGAAGGTAGGTTACCGCCAAACGTAGATGTTGCTGTTCACCCTAAGAATGTAGGAGGTCTCCAGCGTATTAATATGTTATCAAAACATTTAGATCTGATGGTTTTTCCATTGTTATTTCCATCAGGTGAATTTGGTTGGACTCTACAGCCTTAAATAATACAACATTAACTGTATGGTTTAAATTTAACCAACAAGATAATGAGGCATGTAATATTAAGTATCAGGATTTAACTAATTTCTATGTTTTTTCTAGCAATAAGCAGTGGAAGAAGAGGCAATGTGGCGGGGACAAGATTATTGGTCGCATGTCCCCCGTTTCTCCTAGAAATATAGAATTATACCATTTAAGACTTATTCTTTTACAAGTGACTGGTGCTACGTCCTTTGAATCTTTGCGGACTGTTAATGGTTGTCTACTTCCTACATTTCGTGATGCAGTACGAGAATTAGGACTCATCGATGATATTGGAGAATGGCAGCGTTGCATGGCTGAAGCTTCAAAGTATATGATGCCCAAAGCTCTTCGCGACCTATTTGTCTTATTAATGATTCATTGCCTCCCACCAGATCCGTTGCAGCTGTGGAACGATTTCAAAGATTTGATGTCAGAAGACTTTAGTCGTCAAGGTGCTACTGCAAAAATTGCACAAAATTGTTCCCTTTTGTATATTCAAAAGGCATTAATAAATGAAAATTCTTCTTGCACATCACAGGGTTTGCCGGGACCAGATTACAGCAATACTTATAATGAAGTGGTTGATATTAATTTAGCATTAGAAAGTTCTTTAGGGTTAGAGATGGCTGGAAAACTCAATCGAGAACAACATTGTGCTTTCGACAGTATATTAAGTAAAAAATTTCAGATGTATCTGAAACAAAAAAATGTTTCTTTATTTACGGTCCTGGTGGCACAGGTAAAACGTTCCTTTATAAGACTATTATACATACTTGAAGAGGAAGATCTAAGAAAGTTTTATCTGTTGCTTGGACAGGAATATCAGCAATTTTATTACCAGGTGGACGTACATGTCACATGGCTTTTCATTTACTTCTTGATTTATAGAATAACACAACATGCAGAGTGACATCCAAGAACCGTGCAATTATAAGTGCAGCAGATGTTATCATCTGGGATGAAGCACCGATGGCGCCAGTTATAGCTTTAGATATAATTGAACGTACTCTGCGCGATATAATGGGTAATAATGATATTTTTGGCAATAAAGTAATCATTTTGGGCGGCGACTAGACAAATTCTACCAGTTTCTCGAAGGGCTTCTCGCGGTCAGTTAGTAGCGACATCTATTAAAAACAGCCAACATTGGAAAAATTTTACTATTTTCAATTTGAAAACTAATGTCCGCACTTTAGAAGGTGAAAATTCATTTACACAGTGGCTTTTAGATTTAGGCGATGGAAAGCTGCCTCCTTTGGAAGGAAAGTATGCGTCATCAGTGCTTATTTCAAATGAAAGTGGAAGTCAAAATGTTGTTCAAAGCATATAAATGAAGTAAATTCTATGGTGTATGTTCCCTAATGAGAAAACGAGCGATACTGTGTCCAAAGAATGAACATGCTCGATTGGTTAACGAAGATGTACTCGGGCGTTTAGAAGGTCCAATCTTTACATTTTATTATGTGGATAGTATTAAAGATGATGGTCGTGAAATGGACTACAAAATGATATATTTTTAAAATACATTCATTTATCAATAATCATTAAACTAAAATGCTATGTAATTTATTAATAAATAAGACGCTGTAATTTTATCGATAAAAATAAATACAAAGAAGAATTCGACAGCTGTTTCATTTTTTGTATGTCACTGACAGCTACCATAGACAGTAAAACCTGATTTTTTCACTGAAATTTTGTCTGTCACTGACAGCTACCATAGACACTAAAACCTGATTTTTTTCTCCTCAATGTTGATGAATTCATTATTTTTAAACCAGCCAAACTTAAAAACTCAGAGTTGACAGCATCACAATATTATACAGTAACTGTCAAGAAACAAAAAAAGAAATATTGCTTACTTCAGAATACGGCCAATTATCAAATTCTATTAACTTTGTAACAGTAAGGAAATCAATTGTGTTTGTTGCAGAGCAAACACAATTGGCGCGGGACGACAAGCCGCGAAGCGGCCACAATAGCCGCCCGCAGGGCCTAGCAGTAAGCAATCGGCGAAGCCGATTGCTTTCCTGCTAGTTTCATTTTAAAACACAAAATTTAACTATGGGTACTTATTAGTATAATTAATTAATAATTTACAGTTCAATTAAATTAGTACATTATAGAAAAATGGTTATTGGTTCGCGTTGGTTCGCGTCTTCTCAAGCCCTAGTATATAATTTATAGAATCTTTTTGGCCGTCTACGGAGAGGCGGCCGTGGGTTCAAGCTCCCATCTCCGGCCGTTTTTTTTGTCCGAGAACTTGAATGAAATTACGGGCGTTACACGAAGTTACGGGGACAGACCGATAGGCAACGAAATTATTATGTTTGATAATGGACAGCCAACAAGAAATTACGGAATATTTTGAACATGGTTTAATAATTATTTTTATCTGGGAAATAAATTAAACAACAACGCATTTTAAGGAAATTCCTACTACATAACTTGACTGGTAATTTAGACAAATCACATGTCTCATGTTGTTAGCCTCAATGCCTTTTTATTTTGAGCTGTTCGTTTTGATTATTTATTATTAAACAATAATTTTTATATTTCCTAATATACGCAGCATTAAACAGCAGTATATTAAATTTTTATTCAAATCACATATATTTTTAATTTTTGTTTTCATCCCTAATATCCCCTGGTAGTCTCATATATATAATTTCATCCCACTGTACATCATAGAAGTTTGCGATGTTTTTTCTTTCTGTAATAGTAATCTAATTTTATCTTTTCTTCTTGGATAGTGGTCATGTTTATGTTGATTTTTTTTTATATTTTTCTTAATAATTTAAAGGTATTTATGTGTAAATTGATAATTTTATTATATAAGTAGAAGTACATTAAATTTAAATGTTTGTCTAAATGTCATTACCTGTAAGCTTTCTAGCATCAATTTGATTCTTTTGTATTGATTTCTTTTTAGTATAATTCTTATTGTTTTATTTTTGAGTATTGTTCTTCTTCTGCTTCATCTAGGACTGCGTCCTGTCATTGCTCGGAGCCTGTTCCTGGGATACAGATGTCCAGCAATCTCGCCATCTTTTATGCGGTCTTCTTAGGAGTCTGGTACCAGACGGCAACTTGTTCGCTGCTGTGCTTCCTACTCTCTCAGAATAAGCTCTCTCCACATGATCTCTCCAGTAACGTCTTCTAGATCTTCCCCACCGGACAATATCCTCGACGTCACAAGTCCTTCGTATTTTGGAATTCCTCACTTGGTCTCAGATTGTCAGTCCCGCAATGGGTCGGAGAGTCATCTCAGTTGTTCTTAGGAGATTTTAAGTTCTGGTAGTGTCAGCCCTTGTCTCGATACCGTACGTCATGATTGGGCGGACACAGGTTTTATATATTTTCATTTTGCTCTCCTTGAGCATGTGTTTGTTTCTCCAGACAGCTTTTCTCATTGTTGTATTGTTAATTTTTTCAATTCTTCTTCATTAAAGCTAATGTAAATAGCTTAGGTGAGATGGCATCACCTTGTTTGATGCCTCTTTTTATATTGATTTTAACCGTTTTTGTATCGTCGTCAATTCTTTCATCCATGGTTGCATGGATCATAGATACATTTGATCATAGATGCATTGTCATAGATAAATTTGATCATAGATGCATTGTCATAGATACATTCGATTATAGATGCATTGTCATAGATACAATCAATCATAGATGTGTGGCGGTCAAAGACGCATGCATATATACGAGTAAGGAGGTACCGAGTATATCAGCGCCTAAACACGAAAGGCCGTCGCTCTCGGTACAACGGTCGAAATCAGAACGCTGAATTCGGGAAAGAACGACAACGGAAGCGAGGGCAACGAACGAGGATAAAGGCGAGAATTGCTAGAGGGCATAAAGAGCGGATAAACTCACATTGCTGATCAGACTAAATATTACACACACGAGCGGCCGAGTAAGACGAAGTCTTAATAATCCTTTGTCCGCAACAATTATAAAAACGGTAGGCTCCAGAGCAGACTATCTCACTTCCCCAGAGAACGACTCGTATAGCGGAAGCCCTTGCCGTCATACCTTCGAACGTCACGCTTTCACTTGTAACCTTTGTACCTACTGTATTCTTTATATCTTTTACTTTTGCAATTCAATAAATTCTGTAAAACCGTCGTGACTTTACATCGTCAACACCGCTTCAACTCATCCTAAACCGGAAGGCCCATCCACCTCCACAGATGCATTGTCATAGATATATTCGATCATAGATGCATTGTCATAGATATATTCGATCATAGATGCATTGTCATAGATTAGCACGTTTGATTAGCATTCAGCTTGAGTCAATCCATATTGGTTAAAATGACGCAGAAATATTTTTTTTGCCAGGTTGGCAGTAAGATGTTTGTCGTCTGCAGCATTTATTTGATTAGTCAGGTCTCCGTCACAATAACAACGTTACACAAGCCGCGCGAACAGCGAGCACTTTGCAGTTGGGAACTTTTCCGATGGGAGCTGCTGGGAGCCGCCGACATCCGCCCGGGCCCGCAGGCTTCCGCACTCCGTTCTGTAATTCGATTTGTCTTTAAATTTCATTTGGCGGGAGAGCGACTTCCGGCCGCGCGGAAGCCGGAAGTGCGCGCGTCCGCCATCTTGCCTCGCCTTCTGCCGCGGCGCTGAGACAAAGCTGCTTGCATCCTGCCGTTTATTTTTACAAGCTTTTCCCAAGCTCGTGCTCCCAAATTAATTGAGAACAGCGCCACCACTCAACTTAACATAAAGAAAACATCTTAAATTAATGTAGATATCGAAACAATGGATATTTTAATTGAACCGTACGGATGTGTTGATTTCAGAATATTGACGTGAATAGAATTTAAACAAATCTAAACGGCTTGTATAAAATATCAGTTATTATTATTGTTATTGTATTATATTGTAATTGTTGTATTTGTATTTTGTTTTTGTTGTATTGTTGTATTGTATTATAAATGTACATGTAAAATAAACATAAATGTAAAAATATATATTAAAGGAAACACATTATTTTTGTGAAGTTGCAATTTCAGAACAAAGTTCTGTGAATTATTAAACAATTTTTATTAATCAATAAGAAAAGATATACAGAAAAAATCAAATTAACGAAAAAATATTTTAACTGTCACCGGGACTCGAACCACGGACCTCCAATTCTATCGTGGTTCGACACCGTTCACCGTTCTACTCGGTGACAGTTAAAATATTTTTTCGTTATTTGATTTTTCCTGTATGTCTTTTCTAATTGATTAATAAAATTTGTAAAAATACATGTTACTAAAGCGTGCCGAAGACACTTTAAATTGGGATAATGGGCGTATTCTTTATTTATAATGTTTTATTATTAGAGTACCATGTACCTATTATCGTGTTAGTGTCTCTAATAATTTTTTTTTTTTAATATTATGATATTGTCCAAAGAGGGTTTATTATTTTTAGATAAATTATATAAGTCTTAGAATACAGATTCAGAACATACGTACAACATTCTAAAATTTGATAATATGTGGAAGTTCTCACAGTGAAATTGGTAAAAGGTGTAAAGCGACCACTTAAGTCAGCTCATACAGGTTGTTGGAACAATCCCTGATTTTTTTACTATGGTTCAGGTTCTCTACAGGGAAAAATTGAACTCGAAATTCTCTAACAGAAACGACTAACCAGAATTCTGCAGGCGACTCCTACCATAGTCGTTCTCCGAGCGATGCAGCTTCGGCTGAAAATCCCGTTGACTGCACCATTTTAGCTGATCGAAAAGGTTTAGTATAATTAAATTATATTTGACACTTTGCATCTGCCGCGACAAAGTCAACAGTCGATTCCGAGATGCCAAAACAATCCAAGGTTCGCGGCAACTGTCATAAACAGAAAACTCCAAGCTTATAGACAGTTTTATAAAAAGGGCCATTCGAGTATTACGTAAGCACCAAAAGGGGATGGTGATTAATTACGTCAGCAATATTTATTTATTTAATTACTTTTGCTGATTTGTTTTTTGGTGACTTGAGAACTATCGAGTCGAAAATGAAAAAAACTAACCCATAAAAACCAAGTTTTTATTATACTCCCTTTCTTTGTAAAGTATAACAACAATTATAGACGAATTAAAACATATAACATAACACTAAACTTACAGGAATTTAATACATTTCTAAAATGTCAGCTGTTTTGAGCTTTGATAGGACACTTCATGCTTTGAAGATTAAATTCTAAAAACATTTATCAGTCAATTTAATCAAGACATTGATAGATTTGTGATTTGTGAATTTTGCTGTCATCTGTGAACATAAGTATATATTACTGTCATAGATTTTCGAAATTCGTAGTGAAGAACCTATTATGTATACCGACGGAGTAATTCAAATTTAGAAAATATTCCACGACGTTATCGGGCCGCCGTTGCTAGTAATCAAACTTTTGTAATGATTCCAATTTGATATACTATAATTATTATTATTTTTTAACGAAAATTTGATAGATATTCTTGACTGTCGCCACGAGTCTGCGTGCAAAGTTTCAGCTTGTTTGGATCACGGGAAAAGGGTCAAAAATCGATCTAAAGTTTTTTCAACGGCAAGCCGGCAAGCAAGCAAGCAGACGCCACGAGTTAATATAAAGGGAATAAAAAGGTGTGGTCTTTATCATATCTCTGTCAAGTCATTAAATCGTCATATCAAGGAGATCTACAAAAAAATAAACACTCACACCGAAACTAGAGTGAGACCTATAAGAGTGGCTGCTCGTCGAGCTAATGAATCGATGTGCATAGTACAAACTTTAGACGAATACCGAGAAGTTGAATGGCTCGAAGAGAACGATGTCGATATCCTGAAAGAACACAAGAGTGAGCAGACTCACAACATTGTGCAGCAAACATCTAATGTCATCCAGGTCATGGATTCAATATCATGGACTGAGGATGATTCATTTGAATCAACTCAATTTTTTAATAGAAAAAAATTAATTCATATATTTTATATATTAAGAATATAATATTTCAATACGATGTTAATAATTTGCTTCAATAAATATTCTTCTTCTTCTTTCCTGGCGTTTCACGCCTATGGGGTGTTCTTGCCACAAAATAAGTGTATTACTTCATTGGCAATGGGTGTGATGGTTGTGTTTTTTCCCTTCTTTTTGAAAATTTAAATTGTAACGGATTCATTTTGGGATGTAATGGAAAAGGATATGGGGTAAATAATGTTAGTTTATTTATTTTTTATTGATTTATACCGTTTACTTTTAGGAATCTTGATAAATATGGATTAAATTGCTTTATATTCTATAAATTCCTTATTTCTAGACTTGATAGCTGCTGCTTATGAAATACAATATATAAATTTGAACAGATTTCAAAAAATATATACCAATGTTTACGTTATCATAGGAGAGGGGAGTAAGACCTTTACTTACTTTAAAAAAAAATTAATAAGATTCTAATTACGTAGTACTCGAATGGCCCCAAAGCACCCTACCAGAGACTATCGAGGATTTTCGCCCGAACACAGGTCACAGTCCTGAGCTTTTCCCATATAAAAATCTTCGTCCCTGTGAGACTTATTGTAATAGATCTGAGGAACGTATGTCGCGACGCCAGAAAGAGACTGCATGACTGAGAGAGAGAATGTATAAAAAGGAGCGTGAATGTCGAGTCGCTCTCTCTTCTACTACCATTGTTATCCAGACCGCATCTTAGTGTACAAACGATTGTCTAAACCCTTATTGTCACCGAATAAATACTTTCGAGAACGAAGTCTTTACTTGGAGCTTCCTCATCCCGAAACAAGAGTATTACATGTGGCGCAGCCGAAAAGGAAAGGAACCGGCTGCGCCAGATGTAATACTCTTGTTTCGGGATGAGGAAGCTCCAAGTAAAGACTTCGTTCTCGAAAGTATTTATTCGGTGACAATAAGGGTTTAGACAATCGTTTGTACAGTAAGATGCGGTCTGGATAACAATGGTAGTAGAAGAGAGAGCGACTCAACATTCACGCGCCTTTTTATACATTCTCTCTCTCTGTCATGCAGTCTCTTTCTGGCGTCGCGACATACGTTCCTCAGATCTATTACACTTATATAATTTATATTAATTAAAATTAATTAGGTTTTGTCGCTAAGAATCGGCACGATGAACGGCCTCTGCGGTGGCAACGTTTATTACAAGTTTAGGCCGGGAAATTCGCGTACACATCAACGGGCGGTATTTCGCAGTTTTCCGAGAATATCACAATATGTACGTCTCGGAAACTCGCCGAGTTTGCTCAGGCTTTGTGGATGTTTCGCAAGACGGAAACGGAAATTTATACACTTACTTTCTACAAAGATATTTTGCTTTGTTGTGCTCCGGAGCGCTCCCGGCGCCGGAGCCCGCGCGGGCGCCTGCGTCTTTGTTTATCTTTAACATAAATAACAAAATATCGCTGAGGGGGAAAATTCTCATTAGTCGGTAAGAGGAAAATTATCAAAGGAGACCGCCCCGAACGAGGACTGCGAGGGAGGCTGTTCTTGATTTATGGTGCCAGCTACGCGCCGGCGTCTCGAGACTGCCGCTCGCGGAATAAATGTGCTTTTGTTAATTTCACGCCACTTCCTGCGAGGGTCGTCCAAGGACGTGCAAAAACAATGAGATATGGAACAATTTTATTTTTTTCATTAAAAATACTCTAAAATGTGCTTCGTTTGCGTAGTATCCATATCTGGTGACCGTACGTAAGCGTCGGGCGGTATACCGTTTTGAACACTGCCATCTTTGTCCCGATACTAAGCTCGGCTTTCCTTATCGCTGAACTGTAGAGAGGACGCAACACACCGATGGCGCACCTATTCTTCGATCAATTTCTTCGTCTTGGCGTCCGTTGCTGGAAAATTTGACTTCGGGGTATTTGAATCTATCAACCTGTATCAGGTTAGGTTAGGTTAGGTTAGGTTAGGTTAGGTTTGGTTAGGTTAGGTTAGGTTAGGTTAGGTTAGGTTAGATTAGGTTAGGTTAGGTTAGGTTTTATTAGGTTAGGTTAGGTCCGGTCCACACGCTCTAGAGTCCAAGCTGCCGAAATGAAGTACGAAATGGGATCGAATAAGAAACTCGACGATCCGAGACGATCTGAACATTGAACCACTGCTACTCTTCATAGAAAAATCGCAACTGAGGTGGCTTGGGCATGTACTGAGAATGTCTGATGACTGAATTCCTAGGAAAATACTGAGTGCGATTCCTGAGGATAGACGTCCAGATACAGTTGGGCGAGGCAACTCCAGAAGCTGTGCGGGGAAAGGATGGGACTACAATGGACGGAGGCCGCACAATCAGCGCAAGACAGGGATGAATGGAGGCGCCTTGTCGATGCAGTGGGTCCCCGACCCGAATAGGACAAAGGGAAGAAGAAGATGATGATGAAGAATTAGAAACACTGCTGTAGTAGGGACTAAACAAGCTGAGGACTGCGACCATAAATCATAATATCAGTAGGGATGCGCAACGGTGCAAACGCTCAGTTGACAATTAGCTATCTGCGCATGCACTCGTGAAGATTGGGTGAAGTGCGTAAAACAAATCTAAAAATCTCCAAGAGGCAGACCTTAAAGATGCAATTGTACAAGATCAATCATCTCCATTAATTATAAATTTATAGGATGACGACTGCGACACAGATGATGATGGCGATGATAATGTATAGCTGTGTATAAATATACTGTAGTTATTGAACGTAAATACTATCCATATTTTTAGCTTTTAAGAATTATTAAAACACGGTACTTTTACATGCCGGTTCCTAATGAATAAGTATTTACTTATTTATAGCCGACACCCGTAAAATAGCTAGAAAGACTTTTATCAACATATTTGATTTTTTTGTATACTATTGTATTTTGCTATTATTTTGTGGTTATTCATTATGAATATAATGAAATGAATTGATTAATTATACTTAATAGTTTTAAGTATACCCTGACGAAGGAATGTTTCCTTCCGAAACCGGTTGGTTTTTACCAAAAATTAGGTGGTGATAAAGTAAGTTAGTTCGTTTCATTATTTTTTTATATTTCCCCTGCCGGCAGTTAAATGTACTATCCAAAACCCTGGAGATGGCGAACATTAAATAGTTCGCGTCTTTGCTAAGCCCTATATGTACTGTATTTTTTACGGATAATGCAGGCTCGCGATAGCAACGTCGCTATCGTTGCCGCCTTTGGGTTTGCTGGCCCGGGGTTCAAGCCCCATCTCCAGCCATTTAATTTATTTTTAAGTCGTGAATTTTAACGAAATTACGAACGTTACACGAAGTTATGGAGACAGATAGACAACAGAAATTATTATGTTTGTCAGCACTAATAGTTATTAAAATTTTCATGCAATTCATATCCCTGATAACTTATCTGTATGTCATATTTGTTACAATGTGAAATCTGATGGTTATGGAGACCAAAGTGATTCCTTAGTAGATCCTATATTTATTTTTCATTTTGGTTGCTTGTTATAATTTAATTTAATTTCGGTGTCCAGTAACTGAAAAAAATTGTCCAATAACTGTGCTTTTTGCCATAAAATTACAATTTATCTTTTTCAAATTACTTTAATTGATATTAAAAAAAAACTATTTATTTAAAAACTTATAAAATCATTGAAAAGACAGTATTTATTTCCTAATTTTATGGTTTCCCCAAACCAACAATTACTTCTACTCAATAAGGTTAGCTGGCTTTCTAGAGGTAACGTAATGAAATAAAATTGAAAAACCATAGAAAAAAAATTCCTAAAAATTCATATCCATATACATAATTTCGTATATTACATATATACGGCTCTCTGGTACCTTGTTTATCCTGTTTCCATGGCAATTTGGCTCTTCTAACTTGACTGCCGAACTCCCGACTACCTTAGCCTAAGGACATCACTGTCTGTTGTCCTCTGATGTGATCTTGCTGTTCGAAGGACACGATCATGGTGTGAATAGCTTGAAGATCGTGCGTGACAAAAACCGTAGCAATAAAATATCATCCCTCTCATTTCCACCCCACACTAATAACGCTGGTGCGAATCGAATTAAAAAAAAATCACAATTTTACCAATTTATCGAAATCCCATTCCCGTTCTGAAATTGGAAAAAAAATGGCGTGATATGTAAATAGCGCGGGAAACCGCCACAAATCCCGTCGGGGTGATTCATAAATTTCCTGCGAAGCCTCCGAGGAGACCCCGGGGGTGGGGCGGTCGTGCCGAGGGGTGGGGGAGGGAAACGGAAACCGCAAGTGGCAAAAAACACTGGTCAGAAAGTACTGACACATGTTTCTGTCAAGTTGCCAAAGTGGATCCACAAGTGTGGCGCGGGATTTATTTCATTTTCTTGTTCAGTTTAGTAATACGGATTAGTGTGGTATTCGTTTAAAAAAAATTAAATGATAAATATAGGTATATATTATATTAATTAAGATAAATTATGAAAGTCTCTCAGAGACGGAGCTATTTATATGGGAAACATGTATGGAAGTCTTTAAAGGGTGCCACGGGACTTGTGACCTCTACGAGCTGGCTTCAGTGATCACTTGTGGATATGTTCTAGGGGTGGAATTGATGAATGTCGTACTGTGTAAAGTGATAACATAAGCCCTGTAGCCACCCTACAAAGACTTCCGTACGTGTTTTCCATATAAATAGCTCCATCTCTGTGACTCTTCTACAATTTATCTATTTTGTTTAAATTCTGAGCAGTTTGGTAACACATTTCCCTCACACATGTGCGTGCAAACACTCACACACACACACACACACACACACACACACACACCACATTCAGATATATACGTATACACACGCACACACACACATTCACACTAATTAATTACTACTCAACCTGCACGTACATAATATATTGTCTTTACTCCAGTGAAATAAGGATTTCTTGGCCCGATTTCTGGCTAAAGTTTCGACTAATTATATCACTGAAGTATACCAAAGATGAATATCAAAGATCCTTGTGACCGTGAAATGACTCGGCAGAATTCCACTTTTTCTCGACATACATTAAAATCGTAAATGTTATAAATGGTGATTTAACTGTTATAAATTATGATAAATTAAACATTTTAATTAACATATATGAATCATATCAAGGACGTAGAAGAATCCTGCTTCGGCGAACTCTCTCAGAGATATGGAACAGATGAACGTCCAAATCGATATTGTTCAGCATAGCAGTAGCTCTTCCAAAAGGCATAACCATCGGCAGGTTGGTCTTATATATTAGAATGTGAAACAAATCAATGCTCCGCATAATTTTAGGACTATCGATCATACTGCGGACCAATCGATAACAATTCGTAATCAAATACACATTCTATCTAATCTCTAATACCCTGGAGAAACTTGATTGGGCAAATCCAAGGATAATGCCCGTAGATTTTTATGCTTTCTCTGCCATAAGAGAGTACTTATGCTCCTGTGGCTCTCAAATCATTGGGCCACTCTCTACGGGATCAATATTACCTAATATAAATTCGAGGCCTGCTCAAGAAACACTTTGAGCACCGGCGCGCTTCAGGGGTGGCACCAGCCCCTCCACGCGCAACGTAGCGTAAAAATAAATTGTTTTTTAAGTGAAACATACGCTCCCCGACCACCACTTTTCCACCGGAGTATTTTAATTCACGGTTAGCGTTCCATTTGCAAGTATTTTGCTTTTTTCTTCATCCCCCACCCCAGCATTTTTTTCACCCCGATCGTGAAATATTTCCAGGGTATTACGCCGGTTTTGGTTCATTGAATCGCGGAAAGTCTGAACATGATTGCTTTTTCTTTTTATGTTTCTTTTTTTGTTTCCGGCAACATTTTTATTTGTGTTATAAATATTTTTTGTTTTACTTTGTCGGGCGATGATAATTGGATTAAAGGGATCGGAATTTTTAACGAGATTTTTTCGCATTGTACTTTTGACACAAAAAACAAAATATAATCAGAATATTGTGTATTTGATGACCATTTTCTTACCATATTTTATACCATAGTTTTTTAATTGTTATTATTCTGAAATATATTTAAAAAAAATTGCAGTATTGCAGTGTGTTATGGATCATCGACCATAGCATGTCCGGGAGGCTATCGACCTTTGAAATGTGGTGCTACAGGTGCAGAGGAGGCTTTTTTGGACATAACACATCCGAAACGACGAGGTGTTGAGCAGGTGGGCGAAAAGAAGCGGCTCCTGAACAGAATCGCCCAACAAGGAGCAATTTGGATAGGCCATAATATAAGGCATCCGGGCCTGCATTTTACCATCGTTGAGGGAAATGTTGAAGCCAACTATCGTAGAGGCCACCCGAGATCAAACTACGTAGAACAGATCATGGGAGACGTGCGCTGTAGCCAAGAAATGAAGCGGCTGGCAGGTGACAGAGAGGAGTAGAGAAATCGAATGCTTGTTGCAGACCAATCCTAGGATTGCGACCCAAAAAGATAAATGTTTGTTATTGATAAATTTTCTTTCAGCCTAATCGAACTGTCATGGACTGCGAATATATTCATTGAATGCAATAGGTAGAAATAAAATATGTGTGCGTATATGTTTATATTTATCTAAATTATGCGTATCTTCTACACTCCCAAGTGGTGTCACTGTTGTTAGAAACTATTATCTTACGCATACACACACACATCAACAAATTTCTTCATCGAAAGTTTCCAAATATTAATTGAAAGCCTACATCCCTAAGATATATCCATATACCCCTAAGATCCTGAAAAATCATGAAATAACCAGCTTGTTATCCTACCACGTCCAATTTAAATCTACGAGACTATTGTATCTTTATTATCACTGTCTACTCTGTGTCATCTTGTACTTTTGGAAAACAAATAACTCTTCTTGTGAATTCTTTTCTTATAGACTAAGAGCCAGCGACTGCCGGACATACATTATAGTATCAAACCTGAAATATTTTCTGTATATTTACACTATGTAGGTAAGAAGGTTTGTATTATTGTATATTTGAGTTCTTTTTAGGGGATTTTGGCAGTTAACAGGTAGGTAATACAGGTACAAAAAATGTCTAAGTAAAACGTAAAAATATATAGTATCAGGTGTATGGTTAATGGATACATAGTGATCAGAATATAATAAATAAAACTGAGATTCATTACTGTAGTGACATAAATATTTCTGTAAGCGAAAGGAACAGCCCAATAAGTTAAAAAATGCAGGTTTTCAGGAGAGCTAAAACAAAACTTGTTAAGCCTTTGTATTGGTATCTGATTTTTACACCATCAGTGTTTTTGCACAATTGAACCATGTTGACTAATGCCGTTGTTTCTTGGCAAATTTTTCAAATGATTAATCATGTCATTTGTCCTTTTTTAACAAAACAGTTTTAATAAAACAGTCGCATTTTATTTTATTTTCAGACTCATCTATTTTTTCCTTGCTAGATAACTTATATAAGTTATAACTTGATTTTATTGACTTAGCGGTTGTCCCTTTCGCCCGCAGATTTACAGAGCTTCAAAGCGTCTGGCAATCATTAAATATGAGTGTATAGTACTGTCCCGTTAAACATATTAAATCAGGTTTGTTATTTTTAAGTTTTACTTACACATTTTTTGTGCATGTGTTACCTGTTATCCCCCGAATTCAAATGGCATAATATCCGAACCTTCTTACCTCCTATAGTGTTCATGTAGAGAAAATATTTCAGGTTTGATACTGTAACGCAAGTCTCGCGATCACTGGCCCTTAGTCTATTACTATGTATTATGTTTATCTCTTTCTGTTGGATAACTAAATGAATAAATAAAAAATAAATACCAGCTGTTATGATAGAAGTATTGACAATGATAGATGTCTTGAAATTTATATAGAAACTTTTCACAGAAAATAATTAATTAATTAAAAGTCCCGTCTATTTTGTTCCTGGATCAACAATTAAAAATAACAATCAATTGTAGATTTTCTCATTTAGTGACATTAACGACATCTGTGGGGATTTAGGCGAATGAAAATGGCTTTGTACAGGCCGCACGGAAAGGTTGTTTCAATGCATATATAAAGTGTGGCATATAATTCAAATATATACAATTTCCAAAAATTAGTAGGCACGGTATATTCTATCATGGGTGGAAATGGCGAATGTTACATTGTGTAAAGTGATCACTTAAGCCAACCATACGATAGGTCATAAGTCCTATGTACACCCAAAAGACTTCTATACGTACTTTCCCATAAAAAACTATAGTTTTGTCTCTGTGAGACATCTATAATATACATTAATTAATTAATAATGTCTTTGTGACATGAAATCCAGTACTGTTCTGAAAGATTTGAACAAACTCAAAATATTCTGAAAATAAACATGTTCATCTCATCTCATCTCATCTTCTTCCCCTTGTACTATTCTGTTTGGGGACCTGTTGCATCGACAAGGCACCTCCATTCGTCCCTGTCTTGCGATGATTGTGCGGCCTCTGTCCATTGTCCATCCTTTCCTCACACAGTTTCTGAAGTTGCCTCGCCCAACTATGCCTGGGGGGGCCCCACTGGACATCTCCCCTCAGGAATCGCACTCAGTATTTTCCTAGGAATTCGGTCATCAAACATTCTTAGTACGTGCCCAAGCCACCTCATTTGCGATTTTTCTATGAAGAGTAGCAGTGGTTCAATGTTTAGATCGTCTCGGATCGTGAGTTTCTTATTCGATTCCATTTCGTAACCCCTGCCACTCCTCTCAAGTACCTACTTCATTTCGGCCGCTTGGACTCTAGAGCGTGTTCATACGTAAGCGTCGGGCGGTATACCGTTTTGAACACTGCCATCTCTGTCTTGATACTAAGCTCAGCTTTCCTTACCACTGAGCTGTATAGAGGATGCAACACACCTATTCTTCCATCTATGTCTCCATCTTGCTGTCCAGCTGGAGAATTCGACCCCAAGGTATTTGAATCTGTCAACCTGTCTCAGCTGTGTCCCATCAGCGAGTTTGCAGTGAGTTTGACCTCTTCCTATAGTCAAACTTGTTATCTTGAGAAAAGAAGACATGTTTTAGATGCCCATAATATTGTGGTTTCAACCTATATCCAATATTTTTTTTTCTTTAGTTCTGCGAATATCTTCAATTATTAGTGTACATCTTTATATGTTTACAGTATTTATGCAGTAGGCTTCATTCAGTAAAGCCTTTCGATGCTCTGTGGGTCTCCTTAGAATTTATAAGGGGTGAGGCTTGATTCACATATTCATGTTCCAGTAACGTAAGTCAAGGCAGCACAGGTTGATATCATTCGAATAATAAAATAAATGCAAAAATTTTGAGGTGGCTTTATTATTAATAATAATAAAGCCACCATAATTAACATGAATGAACTTTGTTTACACCACCAATTTTTTGATAATACCAACCCGTTTCGAGGCCAATGGTCCCTTCATCATATCATGTATGATGAAGTAACCATTGACCCCGAAACATGAATATTCTAACAATATTTTTATATGTATGTTCTATAAGAAAACGATTACTGTATTCGTTCACTACAGGATTATTATTTAATTAAAATTTAAAAATATAGAGGTATCATTACCAGCTGTGAAATCTATGTAAACTGAAATAGTTTACATAGATTTCACAGCTGGTAAACAAAAGAACTTCAGATGTTTTTAGTATAATCCAATCAAATGCATTTAGGGTTCCCAGAATTGGAACATATTTATAAACAACTTTAAAAATATGAAAATTTTTGGATGTCCTTACGGTGGAATTGGTGAATTGCATTGTATAGCGTGATCACATTAGCCAGCTCATACAGGTTGTAAGCCCTAGATCATCGTGTAAGAGACTCCTATACATACACGTCTCACATGAAAATAGATTTCTCTCTGTGAGACTTCTTTAATTCAACTGAATAAAATTATATTCCGGTTAATTATAAAAGTAAACTCTATGAATCTGACTTATTAGTGTTCAATATTTTTTAATCACGAGATTATTAGTATATGTAAAATGGATACATTGATTTTATTTTTTAACAATTAGATCAGTAAGAAAATAATAACGGTTTTTGTTTTCTTTTAATCTTAATTTTTTAATTGACGTATCATTTCATCGTGTTTCATCAATTCGGTAGATTTTTCTTCCATATTTTAGTAACAAAGATTTCAGTTTTATTTTAATTTTTGCTTCAAATTGGGTTATTGAATCAAATATAATCTAATAAGAGAATTTTTGCGTTTAAAACGCGTGGTACAGTAAACTTAACGACATTTTTGGTTGATTTTTGGTAACAATTAAGAAACGCACGGTGCAATGGTGGTTCCAAAAAAATCGCCCTGTGTACGAGAACTTAGAAGATGAAGAAGGTTGTGAACATTCTTCTTTCGATAGTGACAAACTAAAGACGTTAATTGAATCACAACCTCGCAGAGGAATTCGAGAGCTTTCATATAATGAAGGCTTCAGTCATCCAACAATTTTGGAGCACTAAAAGCAGCCAGAAAAATCAAAAAAGCTTAACCAATGTCACACCAACATTAACAACAAAAACAATACCTACCTTTTTAATCGAATTTATCTTATTTTTGGTACATTGGGAGTAAATTTTTTATTGTAACGGAAGTTAGCATTGTAGCGGGAATGCGTGTTGCGGAAAACAGCGTGTTGCGGGGCGTGTAGCAAAAATGCTTGACCACGAAATGCACTTGAAAGTAATGTTCAGCAATACCTAGCTAAATATAATGATTTCGTACAAATTTACGGCAAAAAAACGAAATCACATGGCTGGTGAAAGATTTGAACCTAGCTAGCTTCCGGGCGATTATCTGTAGTCCGTCAAATATATATCATAATATAAAAACAAGGCTTATCAAAGACGCGTGCCATAAATCTAAGAATGTTTTTGTTTGCCCCAATTATTTTAAACATTCGAAGTTACATTTCTGTAAATATGAGTATTAATTATTTTATTGAAACTCGACAAAATAATCGACAAAGATCAGTATAATTTTTATAACTCAATACTTTGAGCATCATTTTAATCTATTATTTTTTAAGTATAACTTCTACCGCGCGCACATGAGTAGGTACACGTATTTTTTTTTAATCTTCTGGGCTTAATGGCTGAAGGTCACTAGGGATTGTTTACGCAGAGTTTGCCACCTCTTGTGATGTGGACTCCCTGCTGTCTTTCCATCTTTTGGATGCCAAGCCATCCTTCTTCCCTTTGGTTTCCCTTATATGGCAAGGTTTGGTAGTCTTTGGGAGTCCATTATTTCCACAGCGTCTTTCCAATACCTAATTTTTTGTCTTCCCCATATAACTCATTGTAGAAATTTATAAATTAATCAACAATGTAAATTTATAAATCATAAATAAATTAAAATTTTAAAAATTATTGAAGTATAGCGATTAATCATCCCTTGCCTTTATTTATTTAAAACATAAATTTAACAAATAAAAGACAATTACATTGTTTTGTAGTACACAAAATTAAAATAATAATGTGAATTTTCATGACACAAATCATTATAATTATAAACGATAATATGTTCTACGATGTTTTATCATTATTTATTATTTATTAAATATCTACTCGTCGACAGATGCCAGTGATGTTGGTATAAAATAGGGGTTGCTTAGACCGCGCGGTGTGGAACTTGGATATTTAAACATTTTTGTAAGTTACGTCTATTGATTCACAGAAGTACGTAAATGTAGCATTTCTTTGTACACTTATATTAAATTTTAAATAATAGGTAGTATTTTATTTTATTAAAATATATTTTTTACTGTTCATTTTTTGTCGGTAAAAAAAATATTTGTAGTACTTGAAACAATTATATTTATATGATTCAAAAAGCTCCACCGAGATGTACTTATTAAACTCAGCAAAAGGGGGCGCTAGAAAATCACTACCCTTCTTGTAATTATCTACTTATTCAGAGATGGCGCTGATAACCATTTTTCGACATGGGTTACAATCATTTTATATGGTTTACAAAATGAAAACGTACTGCTTTTTATAGGAGAAATAATTGTTTGCTTTGGAGAGAAAGATTTGAATAGAAGCATGAAGTATGAATTAGTGTACACTCATTTTTTTTTTTAAATCATGTTCTTAAAATATTAACATTAATTTATTATGATTTAAAAAAACAGTAATCAATCGGAAAGGAATGCGAAAAAATTGTATCTGTCAAAAAAATATTTTTAATCGCAATTCCTCGGATTCAATAAGTTTCGGGTTGTAATCAAATACTATAAATATATTTAGATTTTTTCTATCTCTTTATAATATTTGTTTTTATATTTTTCTATTTGATTAATATTATTCGTAATAAATGTTCTATGACTTTGTTATAAAATTAATATTTCACAGTAAGATACTTTTTTATTAAAAAAAAAATTCAATTGACTGTATTTTTATCAGTTTTAAATTTATTCATTTGAAAGAATTTTTTATCAGTTTTAGATGTTCAACATATCGTCCGATCAATTCCATTATGTTTATGATAAATATTATTGAATATCTTAGGTGTCTATTAAATGTTTCTTGTATTCTTATTTATAAAAAAATATTTTGTGTTTCATAAATTCGGTAAAAATTGATGCATAATGTATAAAATTAAGAATGCAGGGCGTCTTTGAAAGACCCTTCATAATCAGACAAATCACTCTAATGGAGGATAGCTCTATTACATACTTTAATCATCGAAAAGGGTGTTTGAGATGATATGAGATGAAAAAAAAAATATTTGTGAATTTGCAATGTTTCAATTAGAAAAATAAATTTTTAATTTGTACGTACTTTTTAAGTGATATTTAAATATATTTTTAAAAATTGTTTTAATAAATGTATGAAAACCAAACTGACTGTTTTCAAATTTGTGTACAGGCTCACCCTTATTAATGTTTATGTTTTCTTATTTTATATAGACAATAAAAAAGTTCTAGTTTATTGTCTATATATAATGTAAGAGTGAGGAAAGGATATTTAAGAAAGTACACTTATATAGTGTTGAAATCAAAATGAAAAGAGGGAGTCCGCGAAAGACCTGGCACGATAAGGTACTACAAGTATTGGAGGATGGCCCTGTTAAAAGCCTCAACAACCGTAGATAATATACGAGAAGATGTTTGAATGTAGCCAAAGCAAAAGTGGTTTGTCAAGCTAGAAGATTATGGCGTTCTATCTTCTCTGCCTACCCTGCGGTGAAACGGGGTGATGGTTAGGTTAGGTTAGGTTAGGTTAGGTTAGGTTAGGTTAGGTTAGGTTAGGTTAGGTTAGTTAAGCAGAGAGCCTAATTGTAGCGCATAATTTCAAAACCCCCTAAAACGGATTATTTGAGTTAAGTATGCAGTTTTGTGGATTTTTTTGACAGCTATATGCAGAAAACATTTTTTTTTTCGTAATGGTTACAAATGCATTAATATTGCATGTTAGAAATCAGGGGTCAGTTCCAAAATACCCCGGAGAAGCTTTCAAAATATACTCCATAACTCAAAAATCCATAAAGTCGTCCTAGTAATTTTTTTAATTAGGCGCTTCAATTGAATTCTACCACAGATCACCAAAATATATAGACATTAACTAATGTAAATATTTTGGGACACAACGTGGCGCCATGTCTGGTGTCTCATGCGTTCGACTTGTTTTAAAAAAGACTAAGATCTTGTAAATACTTACGCAATTATAAAAAGGTCAAACTAAATATTATTAAAAAGTAAGTTTTAATAAGGTTCTCTTTATTACAAGAACACATTTTTACTTAAAAGACTCGGTTTGAAACAAAACTGAAAAAAAATACGTCTACAGTAAAAATAGGTTTTATATACAAGGGAATTTAATTATACAAGAAGGCGGCCCTCGTAGCGCAGTGGGTATGACACTGGTTTCCCAAACCGAGGGTTACGGATTCGATTCCCGGTGAGGTCACAATTTAATCTATGTGATTTACTCAAGCCTGGGTGTTTCGTGATGTATTTCGTTTCTGTAATTGGGCCTCCTGACCCGTTGAAGCGTAAAAAAAACAATAAATACTGTAACCACAGTAAAAATTTGTCATAGACAAACATTTCGCTATGACCCATCTTTTTTCCTATTTAAGGGATTTAGTTTATCTCCATTTTTTTTCAGGTTATCAACAGGTCGAATGACTTACAGATAAATATAAAATATAATTAATTGTACAGTTTACGATATTTAAAAACATTTTACTAACTAACTAATGTTATTATAACTAATTATGTTGTAGAGTGAGTTTTAATACAGCCAATTAACAATATTCTGGTATTTATTATAGGATTACCTCTAGACATAGGTATGCTTTATTCCTAGGTCAACGAAGCCAGAGCCCGTGTATTTGTGTCAATACTTCTCGGCTACTTTAGTTTATGGAGAACACGTATTACACGCTTGATTTCTCATTAAATATAAGATGATTTTTATATAATTTTATAGTCTGTAAACTTTTTCGTCGTCATGAATTACTGTCTACATATGCACAAATCAAATCTTGTTGCAATTTCAATTTTTTTTTTGAAATAGACATGCATAAAAAAAAGTAACACATTACGATTCCAATCATGAAATAAACTAAAATAAAATATATAAAATAAAAGGCTTTGAAAATAGGACTAACTTAGTATTTTCATGGAGCGAGACTCGAACTCCCTACCACTGAACTACTAAGCGAGTGTTTCAACCATTAGATCGACAAGCTACTACAGATACATATCTGCTTATTTTCTTTAGACTCAAGAGTCGGTTTGTGCAGGAGTTTCCTCTTGTGATGCTGAGTTCCAGCTATCTCTCCATCGCTTGGGGGGGTCTCCCTGGTGGACGCTGTCCATCTGGTACGCCATGCAGAGCTATGCACGGAATTATTACTGTCATGTTGGTACTAATATTGACGACGCTGTCGCCCCATCTGACCACATATTGAACCTCGCAGACCTTTCGGATTGCTGTATTCCTCACGCTATCATGCAGAGTCTTCCCAGCAACAGCATGCACAGTTCCCATTTCGGTCGAACATACTCCTTGTCTTCACAGTGTTTGCCCTTGCTTCAATGCCATATGTGAGGATAGGTCTTTTAAATACGTACCTTGCTATCTGTTCTCGGTTCTTTATTCCTGCATATGACATCTCTCGGGCAGCCTTCCACAACGGCATCTCAGCCTTATCCAGCTGAAAATCTGTTTAATAATCTGAGAAATTCTTCATCAATCATCATGTGCTACAATCACTCCAATAATCTAATCAAATTATCTTCAAGTAGATAATTATAATAATTTTCTAATAATTAAATTGGTAGGTTTTCCAATTACTTGGGGTCTTCAAACTAGAATCTAAATAGCCCTTTTACTAAACACCATTTCCAATCAGACTCATTTTCTCGCTACATTCGTATAACGTTAACTAAATACCTAACCGTCATGCCGTTTCCCTGAAGGCAGAGAGGATAGAATGCCATATTTTTCTATCTTGGCACACCACTTTTGCTTCGGCTAAATTCATACATCTTCCCATGCAAGCTCTACGGTTGTTGAGGCTTTTAACAGAGTCATCCTCCAGTACTTATATTATTTGATCACGGCAGGTCTTTCGCGGACGCCCTCTATTCCTATTGTCTTCAATACCCACATATTTTCTTAACCATCCTTTCCTTGCTCATACGTTCTACATGACTAAATCATCTCAGGACTCCTTGTTGTCTGTCTGTCTAAATATGAGAATTATTGAAAAACATGTGTCTTTTAGTGCCCTGTAAAATATTTTTGTATATCGGGGAATTTTTAGTATTTTTTAAAAAACTTTTCCGATGCACTATTCCATGTTACAGGGGGTAGAGAATTTCACCCCTTTGGGCCAGCCACCGCAAATGAACGTTCACTAAACTTAGTCTTCTGGCAAGGGTTGATCGGTTTTACAACCTTTCTTGATACTGAAGTAAAGGCTGACCCCACTTTCAGGTGTTTACCATTAGATTTGTCAGGGGTACAGAGCTCTTAGTGTCGCCTTGTATACAAAGCTATACAATTTCAATTGGACATACAATGAATTCCACTCTTTAACGGAAACGGAGCCAATATAGTTTAAGTTCAAGGAAGCCTGAAATTGGCAGAAAATAACAAAAATACTAAATGTGGCATGTGATGTGTGGCTGGAATGGATTTCATTAGTGCAGCAAAAAGCATATTTTCTTACCAGCAGGGGCGTGCGGTGTGAACAAGAAGCACGACTCTTATTTTAACATATATTTGGAAAAAAAAAACAATCGAAATATAGTATTTATCTGGCAGAATATTAAAATATGAATAATATGCTAATTATTATGTTAAGGGTATTACGTGATATATCTCTCATTTAGGTTTCTTTTCAAAATATATGCTTAGGAAAAAGTCATGCTTCGTGTTCTCCTAATTCCCTTCTTATTAGCATGATCAAGGGCCATTTGTAAAGAATGCCATAGAAATCCAACAAGACCATCTGAAAAAATTATCCTTAAACACATCATATAAGATTCTTATAAGAGATAAGTAAGGGAAGACCTAGTAGGAATCAAGTATGTAGTAATAAGAAATAAAATATTTTAAGCTTAACTTCTTTTCATGTCCATGCGAGAATTTTAAATTTTAAAAGCAAGTGATAATGTCGTATTTTAGGGGTAACTCATAATCTTAACATTTTCAATAATTTTAATATCACATGTTTAAACCTCACTATCTCAAAACTACTCCTATATCACTTAGTATTACCTCTAAAGTCATGCCAGTCTTTACAGGGTGGCCCAGGGCTTATGACTACTATGAGCTGGCTTAAGATATCACTTTACACAGTGCAATATACATCAATTCCACTTCAAGCACTCGGTTTATCAATTTTTTTTATGTTGTAAGAATATAATATGTTCTAGATCAGTTTCATTTATATATTCGAATGGACTATGCTAGAGACGTCTATGGCCCTTCTCATGGCAGGGTAAACATAAATTTAGAAGCTGGTAATGATATTTTTACGTAAATTTTTTAAATAGGAATATAAAGCTATATTATTTTTAATGTTAATGGGATATTCTTCCGAATTATTTACCATATACTCCTATATAGAACAATACATAGAATAATTTAGAATGTGCCATAAAATCATTTATTTATTTATTCAATGCTTTACTTAATATACATTCGTAAGGTTTAATTTTACTGTGTCTCGCTATAAAGCTCTGTGTTGAGACAGGCAAAGCTTACAATTATAACTTAGGTAGAAACAAGTACATTTTACACAAATAGGTGAAAAATATTATTTTAATTTTTTTTTAACCATTTACAGACCAGTATATATTTTGAATCTAATTTTAACAGCTGAACCACCTTAAAATATTACTAAATGTCTAAAAACAATTCAAAATAAATTTAATCATTAAAATCATTTATAAACCTATAACGATCTGAATTCTGTTGTGCAATGCTCTCCATTAGATTTTCTTCAATTATCTTCAGTAATATTCAAAATATCTCCTGGGTTGATTACATTCAACATATATAGTATAGTATTTTGATTACATTACATAAAAATAGTTATTTTGAAGCATAAATAATTAATTAAAAATAATAACATCTAACAACTAGTATTGTAGTGGTTAAGACACACACCTATTGATCGAGTTGATCGGTGGTTAAGCTTATTTAGAAAATAGCATGAATATTAATGAGCATTGAAATATAGTATATGAAAAAGTAGTAAAAATATTATAAAATAAAATAAAGATTTAAAATAATAGTGATCGTATATGAAATACCTGTTGCGTCAATATTATTATCTACTCTTATTTTAAAGCGAAACGGATTTACTATAAAAATAAAACTTACTTGCTAGTATGGAATGAAGCTCAAACCCGCGACCACTGACTCATTAGGCAAGTGTGTTGACCACTAGACCAACTTTTTAAAGATTCATGTTTTTATTTTTTCTTCTTCTTTGTATTCCTCTACGTAATCTGATTACTACGTGGATGTTCTTTCGATAACTATAGACCATCAGCCGTATTCCGAAAATTCACGATTCGTGAATAACTTAACGTTTGTTTACGTTTTAGAGCTTTCTAATTGGTTGAATTCATTAACTCCAAACCTGTCAAATTTAATAATGTCAAAATTGAAGAAAATAAATTGTTAAAAAAAGAACAAAAGTATAGAAATATTGTTAAAATAAAATAATATTGTTAAAATATTTACTGTAATTTCAAATAAAATATCGACGGCTCCTACGTATAATATTGTAACCCAAAAATCGATGATTTTGAGTTTTTTGTGTAAACACATGTGTATTTAATCATATATTTAATTCCAAGAAAGAAAAAAATAATTTTTGCAGTAAATAACGTTTTTTATTATGAAAAATATTTTTTTTCTTTCTTGGAATTAAAGGTATAATTAAATACCTATGAAATACACAGTAACCTCAAAATCGTCGATTTGTGGGTTACGATATTATACGTAGGAACCGTCGATATATAGGTAATGAATAATATCTGAAATTTAAAATTGACGCAAAAATTGGATATTTTACGGATATTGATTTGAATTATTATTTCATCTTGTAGAATATTGGAGAGCCGTGCAGGTAGGTACCTACCCTTTCGTCCGTTAAGGGTTGGACCATCCTTACTTGGAAAGAATCCGAGCCGCGGGGTGAGGGCTGCAGGGGCGGGGGGTAGCGCCCCACCCCTGCGTGATAAAAGCCCTCCCTCATTCACTCATAAAAATGAGAAGAGTGGGGGTCTGGGCGGTTTTTCTATTATAAATTATTACGCGAAGACTCGACTTAATTCATTTCATAGGACGGTGCGAGAGAGATGTGTCAGAACGTTGCATGTCAACAAAAAAAAAAAAATGTTCGTTTATATTTATTTATTATTATTACATTTGTGCATACTTAAATATGAACATGTGCATAATATGTATGTGTGCAAATATGTACGTGTATAAACACAATTGTATTATGTTTATGCAGACACCACACATATTAATTAGCAAAAGCTTTATATTAAATTAATAATTTTTTGGTACCTTTCCTCATTCCACTGGTTTTTAATTTTTAATCTTAATTGCATAAGAATGTTTTAAGATTATTACGCCCATTCAGAATCTTCTTGTTTGTGTTTTATGGGATGTGATACCGTATTTTTATGACATTTCTGGGAGACGTTTCCGATCCCATCGCAGGTCCGTCATCAGGGCCGATGTGTAGTTGTAAGTGTTTATGTTATATTTGCCCCAACACAAGGCAAATAAAATAACTAAAATAAAATAACTATCACTAAAAAATTGCCGAAATTTGATGTTATTCATAGTTATAATTTTTCGCAATTTTTTTTTACTTCTAAAATAACAAATGAATATTTAATTTTCGGTATGTACCTATCTAATTGATGGTCCAACGCTTTACATAAAATAAGTCGGAAATATTCGTAGTTTATATTGAAGTCGCTTAACTTCGTAACTATTGATATTAGGATTGTTTTTTTTATTTTTATTATAAATACATAACATGGTACAAAATTTGTTGAAATACAAAGTTCATTCATACAATACAATCGTATTACTCTCCATAAAACAGCTGACGCTCGTGGTAATAGGAAGAGTAAATCACATCATATTATTATGAATATTAAAATTTTTATAACAAAAGTATTAAACAAAATATCAGGAATCGAAAATAGACGAAAATAAATACACATAAGGGAATTTCAAGAAATTTTTTTCTTAAACTTTTAAGTTCTTTTTTAAATTATGTAGTCTTAATTTTTTTTTAAATTTATCCGGTAATGAGTAGAATTTTTTTATTCCTACAAATGAATAGTGGTTCTGGGCTGCGCTTGTTTTGTATCTGGGTAATTTTAAAGTTAGGAATGCTCTTGTGGGCCTAGAAGTTATTAACACTTTCGAATTTGATTTATTCAGGTAGGTACCTATCTACCTAAAAAATATTGTGGACTAGTTTTTAAACACCCTGTATAATATTTATCTAACTCTGAATGATATTATAATAATGTTTAATTTTGAAATAGGTATGCAGATCTTGGTGAAATTACATTTTAATTATTTTTCCAACATTTACTGTTTTTCTATCAGAAGAAGATGGCCGTGATAAGCTGAAACAGGTGTGGTCAATAAATAATAAATAGTGTAAAAAATTTCATAAGTGTTTTAATTTTATCATTAATTGTGATATGAATATTACCTACGAGATACCTAAAGAAATTATTTCAATTTGAAAGGAAATTTTAGTTAACTACAGCTTATTTCGAAGTACTGACTAGAGATGATATTTTAACCTGTTTCACAATAAATGTTCTTTGAGATGTTTATCTAATTTTATTGATAATTGCTACCTGGTTTTTCGCAAATTGACAAACCTCAAAGAATAGTATGAGTACGGCGCTTTTTTCCACTGCCTTCCCTTGTGGAGAAACAAACGGCTTGGCGATAAAGTCGTTCTTATTTTGAAGTGTTTGCCATTTTAGTACCTAATACGATAATAAACGTGATTACCTTCACTGCTTGATGAAGGCCTCTCTAAATATTGTCATTTACTGTCACGTATTTTTGCAGAATTAAATTAAAATTTATTGTAAAAAAATATTTTGAAAGGTTATTAAATATGGTCTATTGAAACTTAAAGAAATATAGTTTAAATGTCAAGGAGATGTTTGTAGAAAGTTCTCTTAACTGTCATCTCGGTAACTACCAACACCTCGGTTTTATGTGCTGGCTTTCATGGTCTCGGTGTCAATTGTGTTATGAGATTTAATAAGTGTATTATATATTGTATTATATATAATAATTATACCTACACATACTACTAACACATAATGTAGCTACACTATCACATAATGTAGCTTATGTTAATGCTTAATATTGTAATACCTTACCTTTATTTTTGTAAAATCCTTAAAGGGCGTTAAATAAATTTAAAAAATATATAAAATAAGAAATTTCGTCAATTGAAGGGCATGTTGGTCTCTCGATTCTCTTCGGTCACCACAGGATGACTGCTTTTTTCCAGATTTTCCATCCTTCAGGTGATGTTGCCTGCAGTATGTAGTTTCATTGTCTTGGCGCATTGAATTAGAAAATATTTGTGTGTTATTTTCAAGGCAGGATAATAAAAATTCAATTTTAAGATTCTTACGCATACATCGTTATGACCATTCTCTCTTCCCACATTTATGCGTGGGACTTTTATACACCGTTTTTTCCCCAGAAGGAAATTGTGGGATTTTTTAACTCACCCCCACCAGGCTCTTCCATTTTCCGAGGCGGGGGGAGGGAAGTGGATTCAGTTTTTCCTGGTTCGGTTTATGAAGGAAATTTTTGAAAAGGGTCGGATGTTATTAAAAATTAATAAGCCATTTTGAGGCTTTCGTTAAACAATGTTTACAGTAATCACCCGCTATTAAAAATAATTGTATATTTTATGGAATTTACCGCGTTATTCGATACAAATTTTTGGGAACGCTAATGTTGCTTAAGTCGTTTTTGTAATCTGGCAAAAGTAAATAATTGGGATTGTTTTATTTTTCGTACCGTTGAATAATTATGAATCTTATACTTTTTAACAGGGGTGTGTAATCAATAATCCGTTCACGATTTTATTTTATTTATTTATTTTTCGTAAACTTAAATATATACACACATCGAAAGTTAACTACTCATCTCACTAGGATGAACCTGTGCCGAGATAAATAGCTTTACAACAAGGATGAGAAAAATCTATACACAGAGAGGTAAAGTTTGTAAATTAAGATGTAGGAGGTTATCTCCGAAACTACTGATCAGATTTCAAAAATTCTTTCATCAATATTTAGAATGGATTTTCAGAGTGGACATTTGCTATATATATTATCCCATTAAAATAAAAGGGCTTTTCGTGGTGAACTATTCTACAATTAAAGTCGTCGAAAAATTGGTCGAGCGGTGCACTTTTTACGAACGCTACCTTAACGGTGAGAGATATTTAAATAATTTCTGTAAAGAAGTTGTAGAACTCAAAAGGTTCTATAATAAAGTCCACAACGACATATGTGTATATGTTAACGTTAATAAACAAATTGATAAAATATGACTAAAAGTTAGTATTAAATAAAATTAGATATTTTAAATATGATCAGAAAACAAATACCTACGTATTATTTAATAAAACAGCAAATAAAAGAACAAGAATACTTTGAATAATTCATATAATTTTTTTATATTAAAATAAAGAAAATGCTCTAAAAATGTGGTGCTGACGACGCATGCTCGATAAATCTGTTGAAAACATTACCATTTTTGTAAACATACATGCAGACCTGGGGCGTACAGTGAGAATAATGAGGTATTAGGTAGGTACATTTAAGTAAGAATATATTTTGAAAAAAAGAACATGTCATAATATTCATTTTTCAATTATTATAATGATATTCAGATTTATATTTTAATATTTTTACGCTTCAACAGGCCAAGAGGCCCAATTAGAGAAGCGAAACACATCACAAAAGATCCAGGCTTGGGTAAATCAAGTGTGACCTCACCGGAACTCGAGCCTGGAACCCTGGGTGTGAGAAGCCAGTGTCATGTCCACTGGGATACGAGAAGACAAATGAAAACACTGGAAATTAAGTAGCGATTTATGAATGAGTGATGATTAATTAAATAAGTTGACATAGTCACATAATACGAATTAAATTTAACACTAGCATAAATTCGTACTTGAATTTACACTATTTCGCAATTTATCACTCGTCTATAAACTCTTTATTATCGCTGGGTAATACTTTCGAGAAATTTCTGTTCAACAATCGCTTGGCTCACAATGCACGATGGTAACACTGTTTTCCCTAATATTGCATCAGTAGAAACGTCAAAACAACATTAACGCGCTGCGGCCTGAAACCGCTATTTATACGCAACACGTTGGTTTTTTGAATCCTCAAGAACATTATTTTAATCTCTTATGTTTGCGATAATGCTCCTGAAATTTGTAGATGTTTCTCGAATGATATAGATAATTCTAGAGTGTGGTAGTGTGCCCTCGAATATACTAGAGACTTCGATCTTATTGTTGTTCTTATGAATGAAGTAATTGTAGTATTAATGAAGTGAAGTAATGTAATGAAATAATTGTAGTATTAATGAAGTGAAGTAATGAAATGAAGTAATGTAGTACTAGTGAAAAAAAAAAGATCAACGAGAAAAATATTTAAGATAAATGACGTATTTTCTCCAAAGTAACACTTGGCGACCTAAAAAAAAAAGATCGCCAGCCAATTTTCTTCATTCGATTCCAAAAAATTTTCAAACCATGGGGGTGGGGGGTTGTTACAGTTTCCAGAGATTTCTTCGATTAGCTAAAATTCCTTCATGGATCCCAAAATTTTACTTACCATGGGGGGGGGGTTGTTACAGTTTCCAGAGATTTCTTCATTTATCTACATCAACTTCCCAAAAATTTCACGTAAAAATGCACTATTTAAAGTATGTTTTTCATACTTTCGATAACTTTGAAGTATATGTACTTTGTAGTGTTCGCCTTGAAATGAAGTGTACTATTTGAAGTTTATACTTTCAATAACTTTGGTATTTGTAGTTTGTAGTGTGCACTACACTTCAGAATGTGCGAAGTGTGCACTTCAATGTAATGTAGTACTTCAATGTAGTAGTGAGTACAGAGCGGACCCATCACTAGTAGCAAGTCTCTCAGCCACCACCAACCTCGCTGGATATATATTACGCCCATTCTGAGGTAGGTAGCCTTTGTTGATCATTTATAGATCAGTACTTTATATTTAATTTCAAGGCAAATACAATAAAAATTATTAAAAAACTAACCCATAAAAACCAACCACAGTAATTAATTTCTTAAACGAAATTTTGTTAAATCATTTTTATCGTCGCCACGAGTCTGCCTGCAAAGTTTCAGCTCGATTGGATCACGGTAAAAGGGTTAAAAATCGATCCAACGTTTCCGGCAAACAACAAACCACAGACGCTACAAGTTAGGTAAAAGTAAGGAAGGAAAAATATGTTTAAATATAAAAGTTATATGCAAGAAAAAATGAAAGAATCGTAAATGCAAACGGAAGTTTTATATTGCATATCGAAACTGCAACTTTTACATAGACATGAACTCACCTAAATTTCTTGACACATAGTCTGGTTCGACAGCTGAATCCAAAGAGTTAAAATTGTTTAAAAAAATTACTACGAGTTTGTAAATTTTGAAACATTTACGAAAAAGTCAAATTAAATTATTGAAATGTATAATATCTTAGTAAATAAGTCGCACTTTGTTAAAAAACTACGTTTTTACTCGAAGAGACTCGGTTTGGAACGAAACTTAAAAAAAATAAAAAACAACGACTTTTGTAAAATATATATTTTGTTTACAAAGGGATTTGATAATAATAATTATTTATCGGCAGTATGTATATACACATCTTAAATATTCGTGAAGGGGGTTAATCTTCAGATGTGCTCCAACCCCGTCGCCTAAAGAAGCTTAGCTTATATATTATATTCAAGAATACATTCTTATTGTGAAGTTGCAATTTTTTCGGAACAAAGATCTGTGAAATATAAAACCAAATTTTTTAATCAATTAGAAAGACATACAGAAAAATAAAATCAACGAAAAAATATTTGGCTGCTACCGGGAATCGAACCTATCCGGGGTAGACGCGTTATCCTAGATAGGAGGAGATCCGTGGTTCGAATCCCGGTACCAGCCAAATATTTTTTCGTCGATTTGATTTTTCTGTATGTTTTTCTAATCTCGATACCATTTCATACTCTGTGGAATACACAAAAGAAGTGGTGAGCTGGACTATAAATAGAATAAAGAGAAATGTGAAGAAGGCAAAATTGTGTACAATGATAGAATAGTGTGGCTTTCGATCTTCTCTGCCTATTCCTGTGGGGACGGCGTGATGCGTAGATATATAGTATAAACTTATCTCTAAAACCCGAATCTGACACGACGTCCTTTAATAATAAATATTAATTAGTTACTTAATTAACTCGCGTATATTTTTCTCCTAACGTTTCTTGGTAATGGATTCTCAGAGGCTATAATTACAACCCCTTAGACTGTTTAAAATAATAATTTCTTTAAGCAACCCCACCGAAAGCGGAGACAAATAATTATACGTTACCTCCATTCATTATTACGACCATTTTTCAAATCCACCCTTTCGCCGACCCATTACAACATCTACTTAAATATCAAAAGAAACTCCCCTTGAGCGTACATATTTCTTATTTCCTCCCCAGCGCATGAAAAATATATATAACAGCCACCCCTACAAAAATACATAATAACTACCCCTCGGAATAAATTACACGCCTAGACAATTCCTCCTAAATGGACGATATTTCGTTTCATTATTTATTTACGAAATTTAACAAGAATACCTGATTTCTAGTCAGAATTCTAGAGTTCTTCATTATCGAACTTAACTAAATATGTCATTGGAAAAATGCGGTATATGATTTTCTGACATTTTTAATTCACATTTTTTTCAGGTCTGTCCATAAATTTTTGCGTATTTTCAAGCGACTTTGAAACGATACAAATGATACAATCTTCAAGTTTGTGTTTACTGGGGTATTATGCCGTGTTGTTACGACCTTTCGGGCCGACGTTTCGGATCCCATTGCAGGGTCCATCATCAGGGCTGATGTGTTGTCTTGAATGTTGGTGTTGTGGTTAATTATCGGCTTGCAATACCGTGCCGAAGTCATGACGTGTTTGTATTGTGTTGTATGTATGATTCATCTGTTGTCTGATCACTATCTCTGCGGAGTCTGCCTTTCAACGTTTCAGGGTCAACGAGCACAAACGGGCATGCAAACTCGATCATCCAGAAAAATCAGCACTGGCTGAGCATTTTCTGGATACCGGCCATCATTTTGCATTCGAACCGAAAATCCTTGGAAAGCCTAAGAGTCACCATGCGCGTCTTATCAAGGAAGCACTAGAAATCTACAAGCATCCGATAAACATTAATAGAGATGATGGTCTCAAATTAAAACATCTTGGTATCCGGCGCTTCAAAGTCATTCTCGTCGCAGACTCCGCAGAGATAGTGATCAGACAACAGATGAATCATACATACAACACAATACAAACACGTCATGACTTCGGCACGGTATTGCAAGCCGATAATTAACCACAACACCAACATTCAAGACAACACATCAGCCCTGATGATGGACCCTGCAATGGGATCCGAAACGTCGGCCCGAAAGGTCGTAACAACACGGCATAATACCCCAGTAAACACAAACTTGAAGATTCTGAGTGGCCGTGAAAACCTAAGAACATTCAAAGGATACAAATTTTATTTTCTTAATAGATAATATATTTTCCTTAATTTTCAACGATTTTTCGCCTTTTCGTAGATATTATTTTAATGTTGATGATGAAATCTTCTTGCTGGAATCTTGTTTGCATGTTCATTGTGACAAATTAAATTACTATAAATGTATAAAATTATGTTACACTATTACGTGTATACTGGCCGGCTCATAGCTAGTAGCAAAAACTTTATAGTTCAAGCAACCATGACCTAATATCAATAGTTATGGAGATATGGGGTCATCCATAAATTACGTCAATGGTAAGAGGGGGTTAACAAAGTGTGACATAGTGTGACAGGCTATCTTTGGATCTCCGAGCGTCATCACATTTGAAGCAAGTTCCGTATGATGGCTATTACTCCAGAATGGAGACATACTTATTTAAATGATCGTGTAACATCTCTGGTCTATATTTTTAATCGTACAATAGCTTGCATACAAACACACACATGCACACACACTATTGCATTGTAAAAAAAGGATTGCTTTAAAAATGGAATAAAAATGTTAATCAATTAAAAAGAGACTACATGTAAGGTCGAAAAATTTTCTTTAACTTACTAAACTGCCGTGGCGAAATTGGATAACGCGCCATCCCCGGATAGAATGGAGGTCCGTTGGCTCGAATCCCGGTAGCATTTAAAATATTTTTTCGTTAATTTGATTTTTCCGTATTTATTTTCTAATTGATTAATAAAAAATTGTTTAATAATTCACAGAACTTTGTTCCGAAATTGCAACTTCACAATAATAATGTGTTTTCTTAAATATATACAAATATTTAATCAAATGTGGTCGAAGTGCGGCAGGATTGTAGGCGAAAATGTTCTAAAATAATTTACTTTAAAAAAAAGTAGTATAAGAAATCAAACGGTTTGAATTTTAATTGTAAAGTTGATATCATATATTTATTTCTTTTGCAAGGCTGTGCATTCATTCGATTAGTGCCTACACCCCTTGCGTGAACCACCCTTGTAGATACATTAACCAACCCCCCTCTTTCTCCCTTAGACATTTCTTAGTGGATTCAATATTTGCCGGCGTTTCTTGACAGGATGCAATTTTTTTATTTTAATGTTAATACGCTGATTGAATGTAAAAAATTTTTTTTTAAATTTATTTCAAAAAAATCCTTGTTTACAAATAAAGGTACTTAATACTAATTTAACAATAAAATAATAAGATAAATTACACATTTTTTTTGTTAAATTTGTGGATTATGCCACTCTACTAGGCTACGCCTGTCCCAGAGTGGCGTTATAGAACACAATTATAATATTTTTTTAAATTCGTCAGTAATATTTATTTTCATAAGGTAGTAAAGTAAATTTATTTTACTATTTTTAATTAATATTATAATAAAATGTAACCCACAGGGGTAGGCAGAGAGGATTGAACGCCACACCCTTCTATCCTGGCACACCACTTTTGCTTCGGCCACATTCATACATCTTCTCATACAAGTTCTGCGGTTGTTGCGGCTTTTATCAGGGCCATCCTCAAATACTTGTAGTATCTGATCGTATCGGGTCTTTCGCGGACGCCCTCTGTTCCTGTTGCCTTCAATAATCGCCTTGTATATTTTCTTAACCATCCTTTCCTCGTTCATACGTCCCAAATGACCAAACCATCTCAGCACTCCTTTCTTTATTCTATCTACCACACTACAGCCAGCATTACATTCACGTCTAATTTGTTCTCACTCTGTACCTATGTAAAAGTCAATAAATGGAACAGTGTGGAGAAATTTAAACATCATAAAATAAATATTAGTGAATCAAGTATACAAATTATTTTCGGAGTACAGTTATTTTTTAAATTCTAACAATTTTTGTTTTGATCATGTATTATTCTATTTGTTTTGTGTATTTCTTGAATTGTGTACATTGTTCTTCAGTTCTGATATTCATTTTTTTTTATTTTTTTAATAATTTTTTTTTTTTTTTACATCTCAGACTCACAAAACATCACATTGATATTTGTCTGTAGGTGCATCAATACATATATATAAATAAATTGTGTTTACCAGAAATACATTCATATTAATTAATTACAATAGATCTTATAAACTCAAATACAAGTAAGTTATTGAAAAATTTGGCACCTAAGTAAGTATAATGGTGTTGTGTGGCCGTTTTGTTGTATTTGGGAATGTTAAAACATCCTATTATTTGCGCTTTTTGCCTATGAATATGAGAATTATGGGTTTGTGGTGTATTTATATTTTGTTGAATGGATGTTTCTTTATGTATTTGTAATATTGAAGTGTTTTTGTATAATCTGTCTTATATTGGAACATTAATTTTATTTATTTTATTATAATATTACTTTGATAATTAATTTTTGAGTTACTTTTATAAGAGCCCCCCCAACCTATTATTTCATATTGTAATACGGATTGTACAAAAGCATAATATAATGTTCCAAGTGATTCAATCGTTAAAATACTACGTAATCTTATAAATATATATATCATTTCTCGCACTCTATTTACAATCATGTTTATATGATTCTTCTATTTTAATTATTGGTCTATAAAAATACCCAAGTAGTTAACAGAATGCGTGATATTTAATTTGTCACAGGTTATATATGAGGGGGTACTTTTGTAAAACTAATTTATTCCATTTTTTATCAAATTTGACCTGTGAATGCAATATTATTCTTGATATATTTCTACACAATATTTTTTGTAATTTGATGTTGCAAAAGCTTTTTATTTCCATATAAAATGACTTAAAAAATTTTTGTTTCTTGCAAACTCGTCTTATTCTATGACCATTCCTATCAAAACAGACTTATTCCAAACATAAATTGTAAGTGTTTTATTTAGTTTTAATAATTATTTATACTTTATGATTAAAAAAGTACATTATTGAAGTAATATATTACTAAAAAAAACGCGGATGTAAAACCACATATTTGACACCTGTATCGATTTTTCGCGATTTCTTAACGAAACGTTCAATATATGTCACTTTTGTAAAAATACCCCTCATATAGAGCATCAGTTTTCACTATGTGTATAATAATTATAATATAAAAATATAATAAATACACAAAAAATGGCTTGCCGAAAAATTTCGCGGATCGTCCAAAGCCGAAAGTTGAAAGAAAGGACGAAGCGAGCCCTCCCTCGAGGGTTAAGTGCTCGTCCCGAAGAAAGTTTTTCAGATCAATACTTAATATTTCCTAAAGCGCCTGGGGTATTCTGATATCCATTCGCTCGCGGGGTCCGTTGGAAGCTCGCACCCTGCGGCTAGGGGCCCCCTCCCCCCTCCCACCCCGGGCAGCCTCCGGCCCGCGCCCCAGCTGCCAACGGAACGGGCCGAGCGAGCGGCGCGGCGGTGCAGGCTCTCTTCTCACTCTTTCTTACTTCGTTCCTCTTTCTGTTTCTTTCCGCCCCCGATTCTTTCGCTCACCATTGGTCGCTTTCGCGGTCCGCTGCGAAATTTCTCAGACAAAGCTCGCGGCGCTGTGTGCGTGCGGGCCGCGCCTGTGTGCGCCGCGTCGGGACCCGGTCGGCCGCGGTGCGCTTTATCCGCGCCGGATGATCCGCGCGCGAGGGGATTGCGTTTTTGGACGTTGGGAAGTGTTTGCGATACATTTTTGCGTACGAAAAGTGTAAAAAATCTTTAATATATATATATATATAGATATTAATTTATTATTTAGAGAAAATAATTAAATAAATGATTTTAATATTGTAATTGAAATCGAATCTCCGTAACTTCGTGTAACGTCCATAAATTCATTCGAAAACACGGCTAAAAAACAAAAATTAATCGACCGGAGATAAGGCTTGAACCCCGGTCCATCACACCCGAACCGACTGTTTAACGCATACTGCTATGACCACTCTCCGAGGGGCAACAAAAAGATGCTATAAATATATACTAGGGCTTAGCAAAGACGCGGACCAACATTCCGTCACTGTTGACTGCAGCCAGTAATAATTTAAAGCAACAAATAGAATAATAAATAAATAATAATTCCGAATAGTGTAGAAATTTTTGAAGAAAATAATGATGGATTTTATAGTTAGAGAGAATATCATCAATCGAGATATAATATCAATGTCTTACAGAGATGAAGCTATTTATATGGAAAAGTAGTTATGGAAGTGTTTTTGGGTGTACATAGGACTTACGACCTATCGTACCGCTGGCTTAATTGATCACTTTACATAATGTTACGTTCACCGTACACAAAAAATAGATTCGTCTCTATGGGACATCTATAATATATCTTGATTAATGATGACTCCCTGGAGATAAAATCCGGTATTGTGTTCTTGAAAATTTTGAACAAACTCAAAATATTCTGAATACATTAAAATCTTTCTGTCTGTTTCTAAAATGGCTCTATAAATTGTATGAGATTAAAACAATATTTTTATATGTATTTCTGAGAACACAATTACTGGATTTGTCCACTGCAAGATTATTATTTAATAAAATGAATTATATAGGTAGAAGTCTTAAGAGACGAAGCTATTCATATGAGAAACATGTATGTAAATCCTAAGGCTTATAGCCTGTACGTGCTGGCTTAAGTGATCACTCCATAGTGATAATTACCGAATTTTTTAAAAGTTGTATACAGGTAGTAACAGAGCTAGTCCATAATACCTTACAGGTGTATTTCTGCTTTGGTTATGAAAATGTTCAAACAACCAAGACCTAATGTCAATAGTTAATGAGATATGCGACATCAAAGTTTGCATTTTTTTTTCAATATTTCTGGTTTATTTTTTGCAAAACGTTGGACTATAATTACAGTATCTTATATCTTATATGAAAACACATACATTCTCTACAAGTCAAATAAAATGATCAAAACCATCAGATTCCAATCTTGAAACCGTTCCACTTGGAATTTTTTCAGGGTTATTATCATTTTATTTACCTTCTATAGAAACTAATTAATTTTTTGCAATCAATATAAGTTACTCTAATGATACTTCAATGTTTCATAAAAAAATAAGTCAGAAATATTGAAAAAAATACAAACTTTAATATTGCATAACTATTGGTCATGGTTGCTTGAACATATTCGACTCATAATAGAGGCAGGAATTCACCTATAAAGTATTATTGACTAGCTCTGTTACACCCTGTTTATGCGGGTTATAAAAGCAAAGGCAGCAATATCCAAAAATGAAAAAAAAAATTTTTGAATGCAGTCACCGAGGATTACTAATTTAAAATGTAAATACTGAATTCTAGTTTTTATATATCTATCTCTCCTAAAATCATGTTGCCTATTAATTAATATGTTATGTTTCTTATAACACCTCGAATTCAGTATCTAAATTATAAATTAGTAATCCTCGAAGACTGCATTCAATTAGGTATTTTTGGATATTGCTGGCTTTGTTTTTATACCCCACACATATTCAAATTGGACTGTGCTAGAGCCGTTACATGAATGTAATTATTTTTATCAGAACAAATCTTTTTTATTAAATATATAATTCCATTATTTTATCTTTTAGGACTTTCTTAATATTGTCTTTTATAAAATTATGTTAAAGTTTATGAAATAATTTCGGTATTACTTATTTTAAATTGTTTTAACGTTTGACCATATTTATGAGTTGCCTTTGGCTTGAACAGCTTCGTATTAGTGTTGGGCAATTGTTATTTTAAACGATTATTTGTATATGATCTTAACGATGATTGGTAACTGTTATATTGAATTGCGATATTACAGTTATCAATAATTGATACAATCATATACAGAAAATATATTGTACAGAGATGCAATAATTATTATGGAGAAAGAACATTATAAGTTAAGAATGACTTGTTTGGGTTGGATTCATATGCAAAGGTAAAAGTGGCATGCAGGGAGTTTATTATGAACAATAGTGAACTGTCTGCATGCTAACTATTTTTATATAATTTTATAAATTCTTATGTAAGCGAGCACTGTTCTTAAATGGTAAGATATATTCATTAGTAAAGTCTCCGTCATATAGAGATGCCAAAGCATATAGGGTGACCATGATGTAAAAATGCAAAAATATTTTATTTTATTTTTAACATTACCACATATCTATATAGGTATTTTAAAATCATGTTCATAAATTTAGATTCAGGGTAAAGGACCACTTAAACAAAATAATTCGATTTATGTATTTTATTAGAAAAATAATATAAAAATCAAAATACTCTATATGAAAAAATGTATTGAAAATTGAATATATTATCTAGGAAAAATGACAAAAAATAAAACAAATATTTAAGCGAATCTTAAAAACTATAAGTATGCATCACAATCAGATATGTCATCATTTTCGTTATCAGACACATTAAAAATTAAATTATCATTATCGGTGAAATCGTCAAATGCAATATCCCGCTCCCAATATTGGCGTTCTATTTTGCATACATGACTGCAGATATTACCCCACTCAATGCTAGTGATTAACGACACCTTTTCTTTTACTTATTTTTTGACGGAATTCAATGTCATGTCAACATTTCTAGACCCTACATGTCCCTTTACGATTGACCAAATGTTTTCTATCGCGTTAAGGTCTGGGTGATATGGCGGAAGCCGTAATACGGCATGACCACTATCGATGAACAGCTTGTCGACAGCGAATTCCTTGAAAATGTCTTTATTTAAACATATTAGCCGATATAATTCCGGTTTAAGCATATCATTTGTAAAACAAATATCCTTTTGAGTTAACCACTCTATCATATCGACCTTCTTAGAATTCGATGTCGGTGCTGGATTTACCAACTTGTGGTATGATGCATTGTCAATAACCACCACAGACCTGGGTTCTAGATTGGGGATCAATTTTTCCGTCAACCATTTTTGATAATTAGTAAAGTTCATGTCATCGTGGTAATCACCAGTCGTTTGGTGGGATATATACATAAGTAAGGCTTCCTCTTCCTAATTTCGTAGCCTCAGACATGGTCACCCTATTTTTCTTCGAGCAAGCGCGCGTCGTTCCCCTTCGACAGTTGAAGACATACTAAAAGATTTATTGCGGGTTCTCACGACATGACATTAACCAATCACCGAAGGGATATCTACTAACACATTTACAGAACTGCATATTACACTTTTTTTTTGTTTATGTGTTAGTTTTGGCATTCTAAAGTGGCGGGGTCTATAATAGAAGAAACCTGCTGATAACTCACTCATAGTTAGCAGGATTTTTGTTAATAATTGTAAAATATGATATAAATTTTAATTAAATAAATATACCTATATTAAAAAAAATCTTTAATAACTTACTTGTACTAAATGTACTTTGTAAATCTGGTAGTACCATGTTTCTCTAACAATCGATGTATATAGTATATACTAAAAATGTCTTCAAGATACCGTGTTACTAATTTATAGGTACCATATAAGCATTAGTAGGCAGACATCATTACTTCTGGATAAAATATGAAATAAACATAATTTAACAATCTCTATAAAGTGGCCCAAGGCTTATGATCTGTATGATCTGGCTAAAGTGATCACTCTACACAAAACAACATACACCAATACCACCGTCAGAACATCTGAACATTATTAGATTTTGAAAAGTTGTAGGTATATATGTTCTAAATCAGTTTCTTTCGTATATTCTAATGGACTCTGCTAGAGACTTTATACTCTTTCGGAACATAAAAAATATTTTTATATGTATGTTGCTGTTTTCACAGCCGTAACTCGCGACCGAAATATATAGAATTCTCTATATAACAATACACTGTAACAAGGTGCGTTTTTAGAAAATACTTGCACATCGCAGACCAAAAATATTTTCATTAAACAATCCTTAAAAAATAAATTTCCAATATATTTAAGAAGAAAAACTTTTTAAAAGAAAATGATTTGTTTTGATATACAGTGTTATTTGGAAAAGATTAATAAACTCGCAGGATTATATTCCTGCCTTGATTATGACTCGAAAATGTTAAAGCTATTATGACCTAAAACAATAGTTATGGAGATATGCGACATCAAAGTTTGCATTTTTTTTCAATATTTCTGACTTATTTTTTGAAAAACGTTGTACTATAATTACACTAACTTATATCAAATATGAAAAATGCATTCCCTTTAATACTAGTTAAATAAAATAATAAAAACCTTCGAATTCCAATTGGAAAATATTCCAATTGGAATTTTTCAGGGTTTCTATCATTTTATTTAACTTATATTGAAACGAATGAATTTTTCGTAATCCATGTAAGTTACTGTAATGATAGTCCAGTGTTTTACAAAAAATAAGACAGAAATATTGAAAAAAAAATGCACACTTTGATGTCGTATATCTTCATAACTATTGATATAGGTCATGATAGCTCGAACATTTTCGACTCATAATCAAGGCAGGAATATAGGCCTGCGAGGTTATTAATGTTTTCCAAATAACTCTGTATATACAGCTAGGATATAATAATGATTATTTAACTTTAATCTAAAATTCAAACACGTATAAGACTTTTTTATTGTATGTTTAATGTGTAAGTACCATTGTATATAATTTACATATAACCTAAAAATAGGCGTTAAAGGCATTATCACTATATCCTTTTAACATCCAGACTTTCAAAAACTACCCTTAACTTCCGTGAACACGCTCCCTCACATAGAGCCACGTAATATTATACTGCGCGTGTGTGTTTGTGTACGTCAGACACCATATATACGTATGTACGTGTGCGTTACTTGTTCTCAGAAACATTCATATATTTTTCGTGATGAATTTCATTTCGGTTTGTTTTTTGTTGATTATAAATAATGTAGGAATTAAAGCCTACTTCCTGCGTATTTTATATTAATGTTTTCAAGGGAAACTTTTCTACCCTTAGACGTTAACCCAGAGTATAGGGTGTTCCAAATATAAATGTTTTTTTTTAATTGTTTAAAATAAGATTGATATTAAAAATTAATCATGTGTAATAGAGATCGTGATTTCTATATTATTTTACGGAATGTAAGTATTACGGAGCTTACCGGAGAATCAAAATTGCGACTTGAAGCATTCGAGATGTGGATCTGCAAAATTGTAGTCAAAATAATTGACAATGTTACAAATGAAGATGTTATGACAAAATGTTATTTATGTTAGTATTTTCTTCTTCTTCTTCTTCTTCTTCTTCAGCCTTCATCTCTCCACTACTGGATATAGGACTCTTTCGTATTTGGAAGGGGTTTGGCATTAAAGTACCACGCTTGCCAGATGGGTTGGTGAGTTTTAATCAGCCGCCCTTAAAATAGGGAACAAACGCTGTTTGTAGCCGCCCATTATGGGTCAGACGCTACTGCCTATTGGTCTGCGAGAGGTATTTTATTTCCCTCCTACCTTCCATATCTGGTGAGCTTTTCCCTATTCGCCTCCCGGGGATGCATCTCCTAGCGGTTACAGGCTCCGCCGAAGAATGTACAGATGTTAGTGTATAACCAATAAAAATGACTTTTTTGTTTTCCGGTTTCGAGACATAATCCGTTTCTTTATCGGGACAGCCACACACTAGCACGTAAATATCACTACACACCACACCATAGTATTGTTAACACACCAACACCTTCACAAAATATTCCTCACAAGCGTGTTACTCTAACTAAAGGAGATGTTTATAATAAAGAAAAATAAATAATTAAAACAATAAAAATCAGAATATTTCAATATCTCGAACATGTGATGAGACATCCAGAGAAGTACGAGATCTTGCATCTCATGATGCAGGGGAAGATTCCTGGAAGTCGGGGCTCTGGAAGAAGGAGAAAAACATGGCTGAATAGTGGTTTGGCTATTCTGGTTGTTATATTTATTCCGGGCCGCATAACATAAAATGATTACAGCCAACACAATAGCCAATGTCCTTTGAACGGATAGGATATTAGAAGAAGAAGAAGAGATCGCAAATCAATGTTATAAAAATTTGTCCTTGACTCTTTAATAATTATAAAAATTAGTAGCTACAACCCATTAAAAACTCAAGTAGAGATAACACAGTAAATATAATTAAATATTTTTAATAATTTAACCTAAGTAGTTTTGGTAACCAGTCTAGAATAGCTATTTCTGGCTCAGTAAATAAATTGATGATAGCCATTGACCGATGAATAGATAGGGCATAATAATAAAAATAAACTTACCCAGACTGACAGATTATTTTAAAAATGTTTATAAATTCGTTAGCCAATTTTTAAAACACCCCTTCGTAATTGTACACTGCGAAAACTTTTAGTGGGCTGTAACTTTGGTAACGCAATTTTTCATGACGTTTTACGTTTCACGTCTAGCGGGGTAACTTTGTAATTTGTGAATTTATTAATTCAAAGTTAACAAACTTTTGATTAAAAATTCGCGAGACGCGCCGCGCTCATTATTTCTGCTAGTCGGTTCATTGTATCTGGTGGAACTTTTATATTTTATCAAGACTATCGATGAGCGGTTTTGTTTTGTGTACGCGGCCAACACCATGGATGTCTAGATCATCATTTTTATCTTCGATTCACTAATTATTGACTCCCCAAGATTTCACATTTAAATACTTATTAACACCGTCTAGTATCTGAATTTTTAATTTTTAATTTTTATAGTTAAACAGGCATCTTTAATTTTTAATTAATTTACAACATTTATATGAAGATATACTTCGAGATGCCACTAACCATAGCAGATTATCAATGGTTCTTATAAAATTATAAAAATTTCCAATTTGTCATGGGATCGTAAGGAAACACTAAAAAAGAATTTAACTTTCATTGATTACGAAGTCACGAGAGATAAACATAACTGGAGAGCTGTTTTTTAATTCACACTAATTTCGTCTGTGGAACACTTTGTATTCGTCTTCTAGAATTTTCGCCCATCTGTCTGTCGCTTCATTCAATTATGTGGTTTCGCTAAAACACCAAAATAAGACAATTACATATTTAACATTTTGTATGCATGCACTTAATTTATTTTTTGTTAAACTAATTTTTTATTTGTTTGATCCAGGTTATCTTTTTAATTATTATAAGGAGGCCATTGAAATTGCTTGTTCCTAAACATATATAATTTTTCTGATATTGTTTGGTGTTGCATTTAGGTATTTTGAAATTACTTAAAACCCTTAATTTGTTCGATTTCACGGCTAAAAAAATAAATTAAATGGGGCTTGAACCAGCAAACCTAAAGGCGGCAAAGATAGCGATGTTGCTACCGCTACCTTTCCGCGGACCGCCAAAAAGATACCATAAATAAAAACTAGGTCTTAGTAAAGGCGCGAACCAATGTTCCATCATTTTTTATCGGTAACAGCTAGTGTACTATAAGAGTGCTGAAAAATCCTCAATCTTCAGTGTTCCTACAAGAACAGTGAGAAATTAATATTGTAAAATTATTTAAACAGTAAATATGGATTTATTAAGAAAAATGACATCTTGATTAGTCAACAAGTATTTTCACCCCCGACTCTTGTACGATGATAAAAAAAATAGTTTTCTCATATTACATACTTATTACTAATTAATGAGGCGTATTCATTTTCTAATTAAAAATTCGATTTCCTGGCAATAGCACCGTCCTTTTTTAATCCCTTGCCAAGACATCTCTCGTCTTCATCCTTCGCAGGATCCTCGGGCTACCGGGCGGCGGGCCAGGGCGGGTCGACCCACCCCCACTCACACCCCCACAACACCATCCCTTAACACCTCCCCCCGCAACCCCTTGCCACGGAGCGTCTTCTCGGACGATGGGTACAGCCAAGGTAACGGTGAATGAAATGTAAATACGTGTATAGGTGCCTCTTCTCCGTATGTGAGTACGTTTAAATACGAAGAATAATTTTAGATTTTTCTTAAAAAAATTTATGAGTTTGAAGATAAATGAAACATGAAAATTTTCGCGTAGCATTTGTGATGGACGTTTTTACGTAGAGAATTATATATTTTTATTAATTATTAATACCAATGAGATATGTAATGTAGCATGAAATATTACGAAATACATTTAACTCAGAGTATTCTATTTAAAAAGCAAAAGTCAAAGATTTTCATTTTATTTAATAAAAATCTTGAAATAACAATTATTTTGAAAACGAAATTAGATAAGCTTTTGGATAACAAGTTACGAACGGAGATTCCAAATTACTTTTTTTATTTATATTTCTTAATTTTGTTAATAATACATAGGTACTATTAACTTAATTCGTATATTTGCTTATCCCCAAAAATAATGAAGTTACTGATGAACATTCCAAATTATTACTTTTGGGGATAAGCAAATATACAAATTAAGTTAATAGTACCTACCTATGTATTATTAACAAAATTAAGACATATAAATAAAAAAAGTGTGTGTACATGTACTTATTATATACGCACGTTAGAAGATATACTTCTTTGGCAAGATAGAGTTTTCATGAATGCTTAAAGCTGAGTCATAAAAATATTGAGAAAAAATATTCAATACTAATCATAAAATTTTATGAAGTATACATTTATTTTCGCCTTAACAGCCATAAAACCGCCTTAATGATGGTACAGTGTAGTGTCGATAATACACAAGTGTCATTGTTTGGAGAAAAATTTAGATGCTCTTGGAGAAAGTTAAAAAATATCCCACGTGCTGTGTTGTATACCTTGCGTTTGAACATAACTGGATAGAGTATGCGCAATTCACCCTCTCTTTATTACATTAGTCTCTTACAAGTGATATATGATTGATGAGATGCATTAAATATACACACATTGAATATATATAATATACCTTTACACATACGGTGTGAAAACATCCGTTGCATGATATCCGCACATTTTGTTAGATATTAAAATTTCACCCCCAGTACGTTTAAAAAGGCCTAACTTCAAAAATGAAATTGGTCCTAAATTGTAAATTTAATTAATCATATTCCTTATTGACCCACATTGATGATCCTACGATAATTCTCGTTATTTAATTTTTTCATTTTTTAAACTTATTTATTTAGTTAATTTGACATCCCGTATATTAATTAACTAATATTTTACATTCAATATTCTACAATTTTTCATTAATATACAATCCATAACAACTAATAATAAATTTACATTTACATATTACTCTAAAATGTAATTCAATCTAATCTATGTATATTCTTTAATACATCGTGTACCTACTCTACGATTCTTAATATTTTTACAATAATTATAGCATTCATTATTATTAATATTCATTTTATTAATTTTTTCATACATTTTTACACCTCTGGACATTAGATTTTTTTCTTATATCGTATGTAATCTTATTATATTTATGTTTACAGTTTTATAGTAATGTATATTACCATTTACGACAATTCAAAAAATATTTTAGCATTTTGTTACTGAGAATTTTATGCACGTAGGATTTTGTGCATGAGAACGTTACAAATTTTTTATTTATTTCCATCTAATTGAGCGCCATTTGTATTTCTTCTGGTGAATTTAATTTTTTAAATATTTTTATTTTTTATTTTTATTTTCATTTATTGGTTTTCTTACAGCCATATAATTAATCAATCTTGAAAAAAAAACAATAATTGATGTACAGAGTTTTGGGCCAATTACAAGAAAACACATATATACAATCGATAAAAAAATAAAAAAAAACATGTCCAATAGTGAGTTTGTGTGAGTGTGTGTATTTGTGTGTTTATTTATTTATTTTGTATTGGGAAAAATTAACAGCAAAACAATCTTAAAAATTTTCCACTCCTATATAACTCCTATTGCTCTGTTTTGAAAAACTAATAGTCTCTTCGTGTTTCCTTAATTGGCCAAATGCAAGACTAAAAATAAAATTTATTACGGTGGCACATGAAAAAATTCTTAGCTTACATACAAACCGATACTAAAAAAAATCGGCGTCGCAGTCCAGTGGGCATGATACTGGCTTCTCTACCGAGAGTTCAGGGTTCGATTCCCGGTAAGGTAATCATACGTCTTTGATGCTTCTTGATTAACTTTAAGCATATAAAAGTTGTCTCAAATGACACATAATTTAAAAAAGGGAATACAATAATATTTTTCAAAAATATATGTTAAATTTCGGCAATTACAATTTTTCTGAGATTGCAAACCTTTTTTTAGAAACTGAAATTTTACGTTTTACAATTAAAAAATTATGCTTGTATACAGAAAGCGATTGAAAACATTCGTATCATTGATATTTTTCCGCGGTCGTTCCAAGAGATGGGAAGGCCACCCAACTACCAACCACCCCGGTCGACCGGCACAACCCCCACCCACGCACACGGCCGCAGCTCACCCACACAGCGCCGCGCACACTTCTCCTTATAAATATATTAAATGAACGCTGCCCCGCACCCCCCCCCGCTCAACATCCCCCCCGGCCGATTCACCCCGCGGAACGTTTCTTTGTCTTCCGTTTGATAGCTACCCCAGGAATAAATATATAGGTACGCTAAAAATTTGTATGCCCGAAGAAGAATTGCCGCGGAGCGGGCGGGGCGGCGGGGCGCGAGGCGAGACTCCGCTTTTCTCATTCTGCTCAGTGACGTGTCTTATTTCGTAAACCAGATGAACTTTTATAAAATTATTTTTTTCATCACTTGTTTATTTATTGAAATTGTGGTGGCCTGGAGCCGCCGCGGGTCTAGCCGTACGCATCTGGCCCGTATTCGCCAATCAGGGCACGATCAGTTGCCACAGGGACAACACTGTGGAACATTCAAGTGATGTTCTTGTACGCAGCACGACTTGTAAATTGTTACAAGGGAAAAACTACATTTCAAAATAAAGATTACAACACACACACGTTCACTAGTTTGAGACTACAAAGTTTACACTACATTTGTGTAAAATGTACATGAAGTGAACTAATTGTAGTACTACGAAATTGTAGTACTAATGAGGTGAAGTAATGAAGTGATTGTAATATTAATGAAGTGATGCAATTGTACTACAAAATTCTAGTACTAGTGAAGTAATTGTAGTATTATAGTACAATATCCATATTTTTTCCCAAATAAAAAAGTCGCCGACATAAATATAACGACATTTTTCGGTAAAATAACATTTGGCGACCTGAAATAAAAGGTTAACGGAAAAATGCCGATATTTTTCCGAAAGTAACATTTAACGATCTTCATTCAATCCCAAAATTTTTCAAAACATGGGGGGGGGTTGGTTTCCAGAGATTTTTTCGTTCAGTCCCAAAATTTTTTTCAGACCATAGAGGGAAGGTTGTTTCGATTTCCAAAAATTTCATCATTTATCTACATCGACTAAAAATTTCATATAGACAATGTACTATTTGAAGTATGTACTCATACTTTCGATAAGTTTCGAGTGTGTGTACTTTGTAGTGTTCGCTTTGAAATGAAGTGTACTATTTTAAGTATAGACTTTCAATAACTTTGAAGTGTGCGTAGTTTTGTAGTGACTTTGTTACACTTCAACTTATTGTGACTGAGTTACACTTTAAAAGGTGTGAAGTGTAAAGTTCAATGATATGTAGTACTACATTGTAGTAGTGAGTACAGAACGGACCCGTCACTATTCAACAGTGATTTTCATTTGCGCCCTGTGCTGATTTTCCTCATTATTGCCTTTGCTGTACACTTCTCGTTCACACATCATGCGCGTCACTTGCTAAACACACACCACATGCTTACACGAGAGAATTCTTTTGGACGTGTGGGAATTCTCTCCAACACAACTTACCCTCCAAAAAGTTATGCTTCCTTAAGCGCATTGCGATTGAAACATGAGAATGAGTACGCATAATGCAAAATCACGACTAACTAATCAAAAGCTAAGTTTTCCGAGTGTTATTTATCCAAAAGCAGTTTATAGAAGTAACGACATCAAATTGTTTGAAAATGGTGTTATGTAAATTGCGTATGCTTCGCTGCTCATTGCCTAGAAAGGCCTTTGAGATCGACTCTTTCCGTTCTCAGGCTCTATTTTCTTAAGTTCTGGATAACACTTTCATCCAGGCAGTTCGTCTGTACAATTTTGAAGCATTGAGTCATCCAGGAGTTTTTTGGTCTTCCACTGGATGACTATTAAAGAAACCCCATGGCCATCGCTTGCTTTATCATGTGAACAGGTCGTCCATCTTGACTTTGAAACACCAGATCATGATGTTTTTAATTTTTAATGTTAGTATTACTAGCCAATACACAACACTAACAACGTTTCACCCTGCATTTGAAACGGTATTGCAAGTCAATACTTAATCACAACACCAACACTCACAACGACATATCAGCCCCGATGATGGACCCTACAATGGGATCTGAAACGACGGCCAGAAAGGTCGTAGAAACACGGCATAATACCACAGAAAACAAAAATCAGAATAATTTATCATGTTCACCAAACTAGGGTGACCTTATATTAGGTCCTTACATATGAAATTGGCGTTTTGCCGTACTGGCAAATTTGATCTCAAATATCTTCTCTTTGGTTAGGAATTCCAAATCCAAATTTATACAGCTATTTACTCATGTATTTGTGTTTTGAAAATTATAATTCATTGTTT